>SJYW01014034.1:102632-118626 GCA_006410735.1 Raphicerus campestris
GTGTGTGTGTGTGTTGTGTGCATCTGGGGTGTGCGTGTGTGTTGTGTGTCTGGGGTGTGTATGTGTGTTCTGTGTCTGGGGTGCGTGCGTGTTGTGTGTCTGGGGTGTGCATGTGTTTCTGTGTTTGTGTGTGTCTGGGGTGTGTGTGTTTCTGTCTGTGTGTGTGTTGTGTGTATCTGTGTGTCTGTGTGTGTGTTGTGTGCGTCTGAGCTGTGTATGTGTGTGTGTGGTGTTGTGTGTGTGTTTTGTGCATCTGGGGTGTGTGTGTGTTGCGTGTCTGGGCTGTGTATGTGTGTGTTGCGTGTCTGGGCTGTGTATGTGTGTGTTGTGTGCCTGGGGTGTGTGTATGTTGTGTGTCTGGGGTGTGCATGTGTTTGTGTGTGTCTGGGGTGTGTGTTTCTGTCTTTGTGTATCTGTGTGTTGTGTGTGTCTGTGTGTGTGTTGTGTGCGTCTGGGCTGTGTATGTGTGTGTGTGTGTGTTGCATGGGCTGTGTATGTGTGTGTTGTGTGTCTGGGGTGTGTGTGTGTTTCTGTCTCTCTGTGTGTTGTGTGTATCTGTGTGTGTTGTGTGTATCTGTATGTTGTATGGTGTGTGTGTGTGTGTGTGTGTCTGCAGGGCGGGGGCCTCCTTGCTCCTGGCATGCAGTGGGAGCCTGCAGTGTGAAGCCTCAGAGCCTGAGTCGGCTTCAGCGCCAGCCAGCCCCTCGCTGTGCATCTTTGCCCCCTTCTCCATCATTGCTTTTCAGAAATCAGCATCTCAAATTACCCTCAGTAAGAGCTCAGAGAACTGCCAAGAACAGTAAATCTTTTCTTACTGTGAAATCTTTGCTTATTTTATATTGTTTTCTTTGATAAGCAGGGTTGACTGGGAAAGAAAAAACCAATTATTTTTTTAAGGGATGAAAATACAGTTTAAATAGTGTCACATGGAATAAATTAACTTACGGGAAGGGGATAACTCTGATCTTCCAAAAACCTTTGCTCTTGAGCAGATTGGCCAGGAGGCCCTTGCGGGAATCACGCCCCTTCCGAGGAAGCGCACACCGCCCTGACAGCCCGAGCCCACCACTGCCTCCTGAACCCCACCCTGGCCAACGAAGCACACCTCTCACCAGCATTTTCCCAGCAGCGATGAGCTTCCAGCCCACACAGAGTTCACACTTTTTCCTTGAGTTTGCAGAACTAATCACCTAAGAAAAAGTTTAGTGTATAGACTTCCGGCTGGCATAAAATAACGATCCCCCCCCAATACTCTGGATTTGATTATCTCATGCAGTGGAATAGAAATTGAAGGGTCTGTCTCACTTAATATAAAAAAAAGCTTTGCGAGTTGATTTGAAAATCTACCTTGAAGTTATTTAGCTGTCTGTTCCTTTTGTTTTAGTATTTCCATCTGTCAAGAAATTAGTTTTGTCCATAAATGTAATCAATATGGAATGTAAAATCATCAAATTACAAAAATAGATTTAGAGTTCTCATGATAAAGTGTACCTTAAACTTGAAGCAATACAAACGTAAATTAGATACAGATATTTGGACATCTTGCTTATTATATTTCTTTGGCAAGTGACAGAAAAATGATTGCAGTGCTTGTTTATTTTAATAAAAATTTGATCTCTGTCTAGAATTATTGCAATGTTTATGGAATATAATAGAGGGTTTCTGATGTGGACGAGAACTCAATNATTACCCTCAGTAAGAGCTCAGAGAACTGCCAAGAACAGTAAATCTTTTCTTACTGTGAAATCTTTGCTTATTTTATATTGTTTTCTTTGATAAGCAGGGTTGACTGGGAAAGAAAAAACCAATTATTTTTTTAAGGGATGAAAATACAGTTTAAATAGTGTCACATGGAATAAATTAACTTACGGGAAGGGGATAACTCTGATCTTCCAAAAACCTTTGCTCTTGAGCAGATTGGCCAGGAGGCCCTTGCGGGAATCACGCCCCTTCCGAGGAAGCGCACACCGCCCTGACAGCCCGAGCCCACCACTGCCTCCTGAACCCCACCCTGGCCAACGAAGCACACCTCTCACCAGCATTTTCCCAGCAGCGATGAGCTTCCAGCCCACACAGAGTTCACACTTTTTCCTTGAGTTTGCAGAACTAATCACCTAAGAAAAAGTTTAGTGTATAGACTTCCGGCTGGCATAAAATAACGATCCCCCCCCAATACTCTGGATTTGATTATCTCATGCAGTGGAATAGAAATTGAAGGGTCTGTCTCACTTAATATAAAAAAAAGCTTTGCGAGTTGATTTGAAAATCTACCTTGAAGTTATTTAGCTGTCTGTTCCTTTTGTTTTAGTATTTCCATCTGTCAAGAAATTAGTTTTGTCCATAAATGTAATCAATATGGAATGTAAAATCATCAAATTACAAAAATAGATTTAGAGTTCTCATGATAAAGTGTACCTTAAACTTGAAGCAATACAAACGTAAATTAGATACAGATATTTGGACATCTTGCTTATTATATTTCTTTGGCAAGTGACAGAAAAATGATTGCAGTGCTTGTTTATTTTAATAAAAATTTGATCTCTGTCTAGAATTATTGCAATGTTTATGGAATATAATAGAGGGTTTCTGATGTGGACGAGAACTCAATAATCATCTTTCACACAGGAAATAAAAGAGAAAGATCAAAGGATTCTTAGTTAAGTTTCTAGTCACTCACTTTTTAGAAAAGAAGAAAACATTAGGAGTCAGGTGAAAGAAGCTGAACTCCAAAAAGCAGTGGGAGCATTTGGGGCAGTCAGAAGAAGATTTGGGGAGAAAAAGTCAAAATAGAGGTTCTGGTGAGAACAGAGAGCAGGAGGAGGTCCCTACTATGATTAAAGTTTGGTGGGTTAATCAGAAAAGTGGTTCACAATTTTATTATTTATATCATAATCTTTTCATAAAGGATCAAAGCTTTAAAAATTTTTTTAAAGTAGGGGTCCACATACTGGAATGTCAGGTCATCACTCCAGGTTCAACTTCTTGAAAATAAAACAAGAGTGTAATGAGATTAGCAAAGCAATTAAAGGCAGAATTGCTTTAAATTTTTAGGTTTTTTTTTTNTTAAAAATTTTTTAAAAGTAGGGGTCCACATACTGGAATGTCAGGTCATCACTCCAGGTTCAACTTCTTGAAAATAAAACAAGAATGTAATGAGATTAGCAAAGCAATTAAAGGCAGAATTGCTTTAAATTTTTAGGTTTTTTTTTTCCTTATAATTTTTACAGTCATTCTGCCTACAAATAATGCAACAATAGTTTTCTAACAAATGACGCGTTGCCATCTGAGCCACTAGGGAAGTCGTCACATACTTTATTAAATATTTCCAAATGCCTCAACTTAGCTTTTCATAAAAACAACTCTTTTGGCATTCATCAATTTATTTTTATTTTAATTAAATTAAGAAATCTAGGATTAAGCACAACTAGCAAAAAGAGGTCTGGAACCAACGTAACTGACTGTGGTTGAAACACTCGATGAAACCAAAGGCAGCAAAGAAGTGGACGGCCACCAGCCTCCACTCTTCAGTGGGCCGGGGGCATCCACTGGGATGTATTTCAGAGGATTCAGGTGACGTTGACTAGCTTGGTGAATCTCTTTTGTATACACTGCTAGGACAACATTTTTTATGCTATTAAACTTTGGTGACTCAAATTCAGTAGTGCTTCCTTTCACTATTTGGAGAAACAAAATATTGTAAGTGGACTAAGTGGACATCTTTACCCCCCAAAGTTAAATGTATATTAAATATAGGCCAGTGAATAGATATTAAAAATACATCTTGCAACCTACTTTATATGATTGTTTTACAGGTGTCACACAAACATCTCTTGAAAAGATTCAGTTCTCAAATCTGCATGATGAATTCAGACAGAGAGGGACACCAGTCTTATCTCAAAAATCATCTGAATCTTGAGTTTCATATACCTTCACTCTCATTAGATTGATACCTCTCCTGACCCACTTTGTACTCTGCTATTTATAAAAAGCAAACATCTAGAAGGAAAAAAATAAACTTCAATTTTTGGCACTAATAATTACAATCATATCTACAAAGTTATTTGTAATACATTACATACTTTCTCCAAAATCATTTATTTTATTTCTGTCTCTTATACACATCTTTTCTGTCTGTGTGTGTGTTGTGTGTATCNAAAAATAAACTTCAATTTTTGGCACTAATAATTACAATCATATCTACAAAGTTATTTGTAATACATTACATACTTTCTCCAAAACCATTTATTTTATTTAATTAGCATTAATTGAATATCTATTACTTTCTTGCTTGGTAGATGGGTGACTGTTTTTAGCCTGTCTAAGATCTCTCAGGGGATCATTTCATTAATGCTAAAGGAACTGATAAAGAGCTATTGACATTTGTGGCTAATTCCCGTGACAATTGGTAAGGTCTTGTGGGAGAAAAAAAAAAAAACATCTTTCTTCCAAGATGCCTTACTTAAAAGCACTAAAGGAGAAAAAAATATATGACATTTCTTAGAGGGGTTCTAACTCCTTGTCGTGAGCAATGAGATATGCCTGGGAGTCAGTTTATCAGGAGTTTTACATGTTTGGAGAGGCCAGATTCTGTGTCTCAAGTTTAGGATATTGAAGACAAAGTCAGAGAGGCAGTGTATTTAACAGGGGGTTAGGACATTGGAACACAGATTAACAGTGCATGAAGATCTATTTTTAGGTCAGACTAAGGAATGCTCGTCATTTTAAGAGCCTTTTACTCCTGTAGGTGAGATAGCTGCACATTAGGCAAGGGTATTTTCTGAAAGATTATTAATAGGGAGAAAGTGATGACAGATTCTGACTAGCCTATAGGAAGAAGGTGGTAGATGTGAATTTTGCCAGCCCAGCATCTCTTTGGGCAGTCATAACTCTCCCTGTCCTTAGTTTGGTTCAGGGCCCCATCTCCTGAAGCCGAGTGTGGGCACAGTCAATCACATCTCTCTATCTCTTTGTGGTTGCTGTTACTCTGTACATGTGATTTTGGCTAAGCCAGTGGAATATAAACCAAGAGTTCCCTGTGGTCATCTTTGTCACCATGAGGAAAGAGCTTATTTGAGGACAGTCAACACAGTGGGGGTAGAGCTGAGTGCTGGAAAGATCTACAGCTTCAAGAGGACATCATTTTAGGACCTGAATCCAGCTGAATCAATAGTCTAATCACTTCCTAACCCACCCAGGAGCATGGATGATTCTCTCTCTCTCTCTCTTTTTTTAAAGCTAACTTTAGTTGAATTCTGCTTCTTTGAGAGAATTCAACTAACACAGCCTGGGAGCAGAAGGATAGGTGAAACGTAGAATCTTTCCTGGAACGCCGTAAATAACCATCCCATGAAATAAGTGGAACAGGGCAGATTTCAGTACCATGTCATTTTAGTGATAAGAAAAAACAAACTTCAAAGAAGTGAAGCCAGTTGTCCAACATTAGGCTGTTAACACTTGGCAGAGCAGTGACTAAAACCCAGGCGTCTTGAGTCCATATTCCGTCTACTTTCCACTGCAATTGTACAGAATGCATAACCAATAAAGCTTAGGGAATAATCTCAGGGCTAATTTCCTCAACAAATATGCCTCCCTCCCAAGTAGTTAAGGAGACATACTAAGCAATATTTCTGGATGTCGATGATACCATTTAACAGGTCAAGCACAATCTGAAACTTGCTTGCAAGGTATGTTTGGACAAGCTCAGCAAAGTCAGCTTGAATTACTGGTCTAATTTATTCACTGGGATAAATAATACCATTGTTCAATTTCTGAATTCCTGAAGACCACTGTGGTCATCACAGCAATGATTTGAAAACATTCAACTTACAACTTTATAAAATGGAAATTCTCATTAAAGTCTTGTGTCCTGTACAATCCTATAAAGAGGCTTGATTAATTTTAGCTTATTCTCATAGAACTAAATAGTTTTCATGCTATAAGAATTGTTAATTCCTAACTGTACATGCATATGACATTGCTGCCCAATTAAAACTTCCCTTAATTCATTAGTGACATCACAATAAAATCTATCACTTTGTATTACATGGGCATGGTGTTTGAGGTCAGAAGAATAACACTGTGCCCCTATTCAAAGTTATTATATACAGATGAAATCATGCCAATATGTCTATGAAGAACAGCCTTCAGAAGGAAAATCAGTTATAGAAGGGCAATATCTCAGCTAGGCTGTTGTTGGTAGGAAGGATGTAGAATGGCCATTTGAATAATCATCGTGTATTAACATGGGTGGTCCTTTACAAAGCCTCCTAAACCACTGATGAACTGACAAATGGCTCTTCCTGTGACAGCACAAGTAGGACTTGAGCTTCCCAGGTGGCTCAGGGATAAAGAATTCCCCTGCAAATGCAGGAGATGTGGGTTTGAACTCTGGGCTAGGAAGAACTGGAGAAGGAAATGCCAACCCACTCCAGTGTCCTTGCCTGGGAAATCCCATGGTAGAGAAATCTTTGCAGACATGGGGTCACAAAGATTCCGACACGACTGAGAGGCTGAGCACAATCAGATCTTGGGCACTGGATGCCATAACCTCAGACTTGACTAAGATCTTGACTCTGAGACCTTCAGACTCCTAACGGCTTGATCCCATAAAATGTATATTGATGATTCCACAGCTGCTCTGAAATCCCGAGCACCCTTCTGAAATCTGTATGAAATTTGTTTTGCTCCTGTAAGAAAGTAAGTACATTTCAGTTCAGTTCAGTCGCTCAGTCCTGTCCTACTCTTTGTGACCCCATGAATCGCAGCACGCCAGGCCTCCCTGTCCATCACCATCTCCCAGAGTTCACTCAGACTCACGTTCATCGAGTCCATGATGCCATCCAGCCATCTCATCCTCGGTCGTCTCCTTCTCCTCCTGCCCACAGTCCCTCCCAGCATCAGAGTCTTTTCCAATTAGTCAACTCTTCACATGAGGTGGCCAAAGTACTGAAGTTTCAGCTTTAGCATCATTCCTTCCAAAGAAATCCCAGGGCTGATCTCCTTCAGAATGCACTGGTTGGATTTCCTTGCAGTCCAAGGGACTCTCAAGAGTTTTTTCCAACACCACAGTTTTATCAATTTAGAATTTCCCTCTGATAAAACAGCTAATCATATTTGCTCTGAAGCATGATAAGACCAGTGACAATCAAGACACATATGAGACATTGGTATGCTTCTCCATGACTATATGAACTGCGTAAGGAAGTGTAGCAGAAGCTGGGTGTTGGTCATGATGCAGTCTGGTGTCCCAGACCTGCCGCCAGGGAGCTGTGTAACATGGGGTGACTCACTTAATCTCCCTAGGACGCATGCCCTTCCCTGTAAGGATTTCCAGTCTGAGTCTTTTCAATATTATTTCCCACTGTAGATTCTAAACATTAGGCAGAAAACACAAAAAAGGAGGAGGGGGAGGAGACAGGGCACGAGTCAGGCATCGGAGTTAGCAGCACCTCTCGAGCAGGAAGGGTTTTCTGCTCCCAGCCGGGCAGCAGTGGCTGTCAGTCACGGCTGAGGTCTTTGATCAGCCATTTGTTGCTGCGTGTGTGAAATCAATGAATATTTAAGAACAGCGCAAAGTGAGCAGAGATGACAAGACGAGCCAACATGACGGTTCAGTCAATTAAATCCTTGTGCCAGCACAAACCGCCTGTGTTTAAGGCTACAGCAGGGATAAGCCCAAAGAGAGAATATATTCCTTGTCAACATTTTCAGTCAATATAAATAGGAAGGGTTTTCCAATTTGGGGTGTGCTGATACAAGCATTCTCAAAATATCGTTGAGAAGAACATATTAGCCGTCTAAATGAGGACGTTTGCTAATGTTCTAGAACTTTCTATCTTGGAACAGAATTCTGTTTTCTTTATTTTCCTTAGTGTTAAGCACATCGTGTCACAGAAATGATTTTAGCATTAGGGAAAAAAAGTATATTTTAATTTTAATCCTTTTGGAGCATTTCTTTTTTTAAGAAGCAAGAGTTAGCATGCAAAGAGCATAATTAAACTGAGCAGTAAAGATCTTGATATTTTCATGCTTCTAGGAAACTAATATGTTATGTGATTTGCTGGCATAAAATCAATTCAACAAGCATTCCTTTTTTTTTTTTTTTTTCCTATTTGCTGTTTACATTGACTTCTATTACCCATATGATGCTCAGGATTTCAGGATGGGTAGAAATGCTGAATTCTGAAACATTCTGGTCCTCCACCATGCGAGGGGTTATCAGGTGGAGACAAGGCGAGATCACACCCTGAGATCCCCACGTGGTCCTGCTTCAAGGACAGCGGTCAAAGGTAACTGTGGTTTTGGCTTATTATTATTTTTAAACTCATACAGACCGCTGGTGGGACCAATATGCATTTTCAGGTTGTGAAACGGTAACAAAGGCCCCACAGTCAAGCAGCTCAGCAGGATGTGGACAGGGTTTTGATCTGTCAGGAAGGAATTGATGAATATGCATCACTTCTGCCCATTATCTCAGTATACAAACGATCGATGTGCAGGGCAAGGGTCTGTGTCCAGCAGCGGTTAATGAAGCACTGGGGGAGAGAACACACACTTACACTCACGCTTCCGCAGCAAAGAACAGCCTGTAGACGTTCCTGCCACTGTCTACAGGGTCAGGGCTGTGGGTCGTCATTATCAACGTGTATTGCCACTTAAAGAAGCAGGTCTGCCCCCGCTATGAAGGGTAGCCACGATAAATCACCCCTCCCTCAGCCTTCTGTTTTAACTATATGTATAGTTCATTCTCTGGATTGAGATGGCTTCTGTTCGCCTTTGAAATTCACCGCATGGAAAACCATTATTTGCATTTCAAGCGTAGGTTCAGGTGTCTGCAGCAGATCAAAGACTCTTTGTACTAAACTCCAGCATTCCAGCTCAGTCTAGAACACGTTTGGTAGTCTGTCAGCGTGTCCTAGAGCCAAAAGTACAGCCAGAACCACCTGAGAACTCAAAAATATACATAACTATCAAGAGCCTTGCCTCCCAGGAAAGAAGCAATCAGTTTAGAAACTAAATTTTACTCTTTCTGTGCAAGCTTAACTGTGTATACGACTTTCTTCAGGGATTTTAAAAAATGTAGTAGCTGGGAGTTTGTAAGCAACTTAACTCATACCTATGAGTTTAATTACTATAAGGTAATAGTACAAAGCATAACACAGTTGGTCAAATTACCCAAAACCAGTTCCAACCTGGGAAAATGGTAGAAATATACTAAGATAATTCTTCTCAAAATTAGAGGGTAAGGTTTGGAAGCCGTCTTACTCAAGTTTGCATAGACTGATTCTGACTTTATTCTTGGTCCCCTAGGAGAGGACATTCATAATGTGCTTGCTGCCCCTGTGCTTGACCTGGGTGCCTCCATCAATGGCACTTGACTCATTATTGTCCTGATGGGACAAACAGCGCTTGAAAAAGTAAGTGCCTTTGGCCTAAAGAAAAGGTTGAGTGATTGGCTGCCTTTCTCTTTGTGACAGTCCATCTAGATGAGGCTATGGTCTTTCCAGGGGTCACGTATGGATGTGAGAGTTGGACTATAAAGAAAGCTGAGTGCCGAACAATTGATGCTTTTGAACTGTGGTGTTGGAGAAGACTCTTGAGAGACCCCTGGACTGCCAGGAGATCCAACCAGTTACCCCTAAAGGAGATAAGTCCTGAGTGTTCATTGGAAGGACTGATGTTGAAGCTGAAACTCCAATACTTTGGCTACTTGATGCGAAGAGCTGACTTATTGGAAAAGACCCNACCCCTGGACTGCCAGGAGATCCAACCAGTCACCCCTAAAGGAGATAAGTCCTGAGTGTTCATTGGAAGGACTGATGTTGAAGCTGAAACTCCAATACTTTGGCTACTTGATGCGAAGAGCTGACTTATTGGAAAAGACCCTGATGCTGGGAGGGATTGGGGGCAGGAGGAGAAGGAGATGACAGAGGATGAGATGGCTGGATGGCATCACCGAATTGATGGACATGAGTTTGGGTGAACTCTGGGAGCTGGTGATGGACAGGGAGGCCTGGCGTGCTGTGGTTCATGGGGTCGCAAAGAGTCAGANCTCAATCACTTACAGCGTGAAACAGAGGCGGTGTTACATTTGCCAGGAAATGCTGCTTTTGTTATACGTGTGTATCTAAGGACAGGATCATTTATATCACAGAAAGCCAGGCTGGTGACAGACAGGACTAATGTATCAATGTCAGAAGAAAATTCGAGGCAAGAGACGGTGACCAAAGTCGGCCCCCGAAGGTACTTGGAATGCTATCTCAGAATGTCCTTCTGGGTAAAAGGGACATGATATCATCACTGAATTATCAATCACTAATGAAGCCCTATCAAATAGAATACACTATGNACGGTGACCAAAGTCGGCCCCCGAAGGTACTTGGAATGCTATCTCAGAATGTCCTTCTGGGTAAAAGGGACATGATATCATCACTGAATTATCAATCACTAATGAAGCCCTATCAAATAGAATACACTATGATATTAATGTAAGAAAATCTTGGCACCTTGGGTCCAGATCTGGGGGTTTATGTTGCTTTCAGTCTTCTTCCAGTTTTATCGTTACAGCTGAACTACAGTCCAGGTTTCTGAGATAGAGCCATGTGCAGGGATCATGGCTGACTGGCATTTATAGTAAATTCTCTGTCATCAGTGTTATAAAAAGTGCCAAAGGGACACACTGGGGCCATAGTGCCTGACACAAAACTGGACCCAATCAATACCTGTTATCTGCTTCAGACGTTACTTAGAAAATTGAATAAAATGCAGTTAAAACAAACAGGAGAAAGAAAACAAAAGCCAAAAAAGTGAAGTCACTAAACTCGACTGCACTCTTTTGCCTTTGCATTTGGGCAGGTTCCATCCGGAAACCTGTGGATCTACCAGTTTACACTATTAGTGTACGCAGGTTCGATCCCTGGGAAGATCCCCTGGAGAAAGAAATGGCAACCCACTCCAGTATTCTTGCCTGGAGAATCCCATGGACGAGCCCGGCGGGCTACCGTGCATGGAGTCACAAGAGTTGGACACGACTGAACACTAAGCACCTGCAAATTCTGATAAAGAGGAAATCCTGGGCCCCTGAAGCCCTTCTGGTATCACTGCTCCAGGGAAAAGGAGGGCAGTCGGCACTTCCTGGAGGGGGCGTGGAGATTAGGGGAAGTGTCCGGATCACATGGAAGCGACGTCTCTCCCCGCCGGCGGAACTGGACACAGAACCACGGAGGAAAGGCCAGTGCCACCTGTTTCCTCTCCCACAGGACACTCGGGCAGGAGGTAGCTTCTTACAGAATTCCCAGCAGGCACATTTTCGGATACCTCAGAGTAGTACTTAGGCAAATTGCTTCTTCTGATGCAAAATTAGGGAAATACCCGGCTCATTTAGATGAGTGGGTATTCCACGTGGAACTGTGGAGAAGACAAAGGGTCAGCGAGCCCAGAGGGGTTGCACAGCGAAGGCCAGCCTGGCTGGGGCCTGGGGGTGTCCAGGGCCCAGAGAGAGAGCCTGAGAAGGCTGCGGGTCATCTTACCACACCCCCGGCAGGGGCCCGGTCAGAGGAGGCGGTGCCTGGCTGGAAACCCAGAGGACAAGAGCTGTGAGTCGGGCAGGCAGAGACCATCACGCGAGCTGCTCAGGATGGCCAACAGGAGGCGCTTTACTCCCCAAGAGCAGACAGGAGAAGTCACCACAGACTCACGACCCGACGCCGCCTCGCCACCTCCGAGCACCAGTCCCGCGGAGTGACCTCTGGCGCCCCAGCCCTCTGCCTGCACCTGCACCGCTCAGGCGGAGCCCTGCCTGCGGGGGCGGAGCCCTGCCTGAGGGGGAGGAGCCCTGCCTGCGGGGGAGGAGCCCTGCCTGCGGGGGAGGAGCCCTGCCTGCGGGGGCGGAGCCCTGCCTGAGGGGGCGGAGCCCTGCCTGCGGGGGCGGAGCCCCTGCCTGAAGGGGCGGAGCCCTGCCTGCGGGGGCGGAGCCCCTGCCTGAGGGGGAGGAGCCCTGCCTGCGGGGGCGGAGCCCTGCCTGCTAGAGAGAAATGCTTCAAACTGTGGACGGCAAGTAAAGTGTTAACCACTTGAGTCAACTAGATATGATCATAAAGAGACTAAGCTTTAAGCTGGAGGTGGCTAAAAGTTCATTAAACTGAGTTTACTGAATTGGACTGACTAGGTCTGCCGCTGAGAGAAAATGGCAGCTTGTCAGAGGAAAGTGAGTTTTCACACCTTGAGGGCTGCCTTCCGGTTCAGACTTACTACACACACGCGCGAGCACACACACACACACACACACACACACGCACACACACACACACGCACACACACGCGCGCGCCCTCACTCAATCGCACACATGAATGTTTCAGTCCCACTTTGGGATTCCTATGTGTAGTGTGAATCAGAAAGCAGTGAAGCGCCTGCCTGGTGGCCTCTGGAATAAGCGGTCTGCGGAGAAGCAGCTTTCTAGTCTGAGGAGAGGAGTGGAAGTAGACCGCTGTCTCCAGTGGTGACTCAGATAAATTTGGAGCTGTTTTTTCCACTTCAAATATTTTCCAACTTCAAAATATTAAATTGTGGGCAGAAGGTATTTGGAAATAAGACCTGTTGTTTAAATATTGTGTCAAAGAGCAAAATACGTGGGGAGGGAGTGAGGCGCAGGAATCCAGCACCGTGCGTCCTGCCTCGCCTCTGGGTTCTTTCTAGAAACTTCCCAGCTACTGCGCTTCCAGCTTCCTAACTGTAGCTCTCACAGGTCTCTCCTCCTCTGTTTCAGACCCCGAGGGCTTCTGAACTAATGCTCTGATTATACATCTGTTGCTTTGGCTTTCATTTTCCTCCTTCCTCCAAAATCATGAAGTGTCTACTCCGGTGATGAACCTGGCCAGTCCTAGAATTAAGATTTCATCACGATGGCTACAAAGCTGTATGTCCAGCTGTGATCAGTCATCTGAACTCCAGATCCCAGCCAAGGCCACAGAGGCCTCTCCTGAACCTGGTCAAGCAGCTTGCTATCCTCTGCTCCTTGGTTACCCTCAGCCAAAGTGCCCTAATTGAGCTCCTCCAAATGCTCACGGGCATCTCAAATTATCTTACTTGTTCATGTGTCTATTGTGTATCTATTTCTCCTCTCCTCTCTCTCAGACTCATCAGGAAGGTGATGTAGTATTTTAAGATAATTCTAAAGTCCTATTTTAGGATCAAATCAAAGAAGCAAATGTGTATGTAAGTTAACTGAAAGTCAGGGCTCATAATGTTTGTTCTTCTGACCTAGAATGGTATTTAGAAAGGTTCTAAATAAATATTTGTTACTAACCAGGTGGCTAAGTGGTTAAGAATCTGGCTGCCAATGCAGGAGATGCAGGTTTAATCCCTGGGTTGGGAAGAGCCCCTGGAGGAGGAAATGGCAACCCACCTCAGTATTCTTGCCTGGAGAATCCAACGGGCAGAAGAGCCTGGTGGGCTATAGTCCATGGGGTCACAAAGAATTAGGTATGACTTAACTACTGAGCAAGCCCACGGCACGTTTGTACTGGGCACAGTTTGGATATTGCAAATTCAGTCCAAAGTTGAGTTCATGATGGTTCTCCATATTTTCATTCTGCCTAATCTTCAGTCAAGGTCATCCTGACTTATCCGAATGCTAAATCCACACCCCTGAACACCATCTTACCTCCTAGGTCTGTCCTTCCCCCACAGATTGACTGGTCAGTTTGTCCTTGTGGCTACCAAGCTCTAGAACCCCATGCCACCACTTCTCACAGAGGTTTTTGGGACAGACTTCTTTCTAGTTGACCTCTGGGTGGACATGGTTCCACATAGTAGACATAATATTTACTTTAAAAAAGGCAAACAGGATTAAGATACCTCTTTAAAATTCCCTAGTGGCTTCCCATTGCTCCTGGAACATCACTAAGCATCTTTAGAAGACCCTGCAGAGCCCTGCCTGAGGGCACCTGTCCACCAGTAGCGTCCCATGGACACAGGCTGGCCATTCTGCCCCAGCAGCTTATGTTTTGCAAACCCCTCAAACAACTGTTGTGTTTTCTGAGGAGGTAGAACTCCATTCCGATACTTTTGACACTCCAAATTCCTAACAAGCTGCCAGTTTGAGGGTTTGGGAGTATGTACTCTTCTTACTGTTTCTTGACACAACTTGCTTAGCCATTGAAAATAAATTGGTTTTCCATCCAGCATGAAGCATTAATTAGAAATATGTTCGCTGGTTGAAAATATTCACATTTTAAAAGGGTATCACACAAATTTTGGCCACAACCCAGAGGTTTCTCATTTTCATTTATCCTGAATGATAAACTCTATCAACAAAAGGAAGTGTGTATACCAAACTGTAATTTTTTTCAGAAATGCAATTTCTTTTTGAGATGACTTTAATCAAAATAATAATTGCATTATTCATGTGCCATGTTCATTAATTGGAAGAGTTGATAAATTACTACATAAGATAGCATCACCTTTCAATGAAGAGAAAATGGTGTCCCTTTGCAGTTCTTTCAAACACAATTATCACCCCTGAGTCAAGTGACTTACAACCCAGCAGCCAAGTTCATCATTTAAGGCTAGAAATCATTGAAAAGTCAACCAGAGGAAACATGTCTCCAAGAACAATAACAGCTGGAAAGTGTGCTTTCAGGAAATTCAGAAATGCCCCTTCATCAGGATTTGGGAAAAGGTCATAGTTTTAATTAGTTTGGGTACAAACTGTTACAAATCACTGGCTGTCTTTATGGGTACGTAAAATTACCAGAGGTGGAACTTGGGGACTTGTTTAAAAACAGGTTTGTGTGTAGTTCCTCAAACTTTACAAATATCTCATCATTAAGAAGCAGACGCTAAAGAAAAACTCACCAGGAAGGTGATGTGATCTAAGACAGTCATAAAATTCTACTTTATGATCAAATAAAGCATGCAAATGTCAGGAGCGTGGAGCTGTTTGTAAAGTGGTCCCTATCCTAATCTCTTGGGTTGTCTATGTACTGTTAAAAATCTATGTGTGACAATTCCTCCTTTATCCATGAATTCCTTGGTCTAGAAGATTCCAGGCATGTTTTAGGGGACATGGAAGAACAGATGACTGAGGACTAAAGGGGATCCAAGGCTGAGTCCCTGGAACCCCAGGGCTGGCCTGGCACGGAAGCTGCCGGTATGTCTATGTCTCTGCATGTTTGTTGAATTCAATGGACACATGTCATGTATCTTTAGTGTCGCCTACATTGTACGAGGCTCAAAAAAAAGAGTGTAAGAGTCCTCAGAGAAGGAGACTTGGACCTCTATGATGGGAATGGAATTGTATAATTCTTTTTGACACATGTGGCACAGCATAAACGCCCTGAGTGTTATATGCTCTATCAGTGAGGGTACAGTTACACCTCAGTCGCCTTGAATAGGGCTTCCCTGGTGGCTCAGATGGTAAAGAATCTGCCTGCAATGCAGGAGACCCAGGTTCAGTCCTTGGGTCTGGAAGATCCCCTGCAGAAAGGAATGTCTACTCACTCCAGTATTCTTGCCTGGAGAATCCCATAGACAGAGGAGCCTGGTGGGCTGCAGTCCATGGGCTCACAAAGAGTCAGACATGACTGAGCAACTAACACTTTCACTTTCATTTCACTTATCCCTTGAATAATAAGTGCCATTTACTCACAGCCACATAAAGCAGAATGCTTTAAGCAGAATCAACATTTATGTAGCTTGCGGAGAATACAAAACTTGGTGTAGCTGAAACCGCAGTGTAGATTTGTCTGACAATTGCAAACCTGGAGAATGGAGGGATCAGCAGTCACGGGAGGGGAAGGGTAACCCAGGCAGCGAGTGACACGCTCAGTTTGTCTAAGCTGCCATGAGGGAATCACGGTGCTGTCTGTTCCTTCTGGAAGGCCAGTTCCCTGTGGAGCTTGCAGAGCAAGGTCGAGTAGGACAGACACTGAGCTGGGTGTGAAGGATGGGGAGCAGAGGACTCCTGCTGGGGAAGGTCTGGGGGGTGGTGGGCGG
>SJYW01014034.1:133207-153249 GCA_006410735.1 Raphicerus campestris
CAAGAGTCCAAGGGAAGTTTCAGGGGCTGCTGCAAAGGCGGCTCCAGCCAGCTTGGGGGCCGGAGGGCAGACCACGCCGGGACACGTGGGCTTGGAATGCCTCTCAGCCGGGAGTCAGAGCTCACTTGGTTGGAAGGAAATAAAGAACTTTGGCATTTCTTGCACATTGTGGTTTAAAATGTGAACCCGCCAAAACACCAAGCCAAGCCACCCCTGTGCACCATGTTCATAGGATGGACTCAGTTATGGTGGAGAGACAGAGGAAACAGAGCTTGACTAAGGTCCAGAAAAGGCTCTGCGGAGCTGGACGCTGAAGCCTGAGGACAAGAGAGGGGAAGAAAGATGAGGGGCTGGTGCTCTAGGTACTAAATGCAGGGGAGTGATGTGACAGGCGAAGTGGAGGGTCTTTGGCTTTTAAAATTCTCATTCGCAAACACTGAGAGTCACAGCAGAGCGCAGAAGGCACGTTTTGCAGCAGGGAGCCTGACAAGGCCCAGCATGAAGGGCTGCCCTTCCGTGGGCCAGAAGAGACGCTCAAGACGAGCCCGGAGCCCGCAGGAAATCCTTCATCACCTGGGGCCTCGGTTTCAACGCTGGCCCGAAGGAAGCATAGTGCCCCCTGCAAAGTTGCTCTGCGTCTAGACAAGCTGAAGACCAGAAGGCTTGCCGGGCACACCTGGCACGGGGCAGGCGCTCTCCACACGGCGTCTGTATCCTGAAGGAACAGAGCGCAGCGCGCCATCGCTTTCTAGGGACAGCAAGGCGGGCCGCACTGGCCCCGGAGGAGCTGAGGCTGGCGTGCTGGTGGGGCGGGTCCCCCGTGCCCGGGGGAGAGCCTGCAAGGGGCGCTGCATTCCAGGTGGCTCAGCAGCGAAGGCGCGAAGAACCACGAGGAGCAGGCACTCTTAGAACAGCCTGGGGACAACTCCAGTCCCTCCTCCACGTGGGCCCCCAGGCAGGAAGACAGGACAGGAGAGTGGGGAAAAACGGTTTCATCCTACTCTGCAAAACAGGCGGCCTGTGGACTCAACTCGAACAGAGTGGCCAGCATGCGGCTCTTCTTTCAGTCCCCGTCTCTCCCACCTTTCCAAGTGGCTCTGACATCCCAGCATCCGAGGGTGTTGGGCAGGGCGCGAGCCGGCCTTGTCAGGCTAGTGGAACCTGCGGGGCTCCGCAGGGTGGTGTGCGGCTAAGGAGGAGTCACTCTGTCCTCAGGTACTTGGAAAAGTGAAAGTTGCTCAGTCGTGTCTGACTCTTCCTCCATGGAATTCTCCAGGACAGAGTGCTGCAGTGGGTAGCCTTTCCCTTTTCCAGGGGATCTTCTCAACCCAGGGATCAGACCCAGGACTCCTGCATGGCAGGAGGATTCTTTCACCAGCTGAGCCACAGGGAAGCCTGGTACTTGGGAAACACAGCCCCAAGACAAGAAACGGGACCTTTGAACCTTTTGACTTACTGAGGTACCAGGACTAGACTGACGGCTTTAGGCTGGTGGGGTCTGGGATTCTAGAAAGATAACTCTAGCAGTGGAGAGGAAGGATGGCTGTGAGGAGAGAGTCAGGGCAGAAACACCAGCCAGGAGACAGTGGCGATGATTTAAGTGAAAGGATATAGGACTCAAACGAGAGAATGCCAAGGAGACACAACTCCTTCATTTCAACTTAAGATCCCTGAATTACCCAGCTAAAACCAAATGGTAAGAGGAAGAGACCGGATTGCCAGTGCTGGCATGGGAACACCCTATAAGTATAAAAATAAGAATATATTTGAAAGTAGTTTTTAAAAGTATATACTCAAATAACTAAAATTTTCTCATTCCTCTTAGGAAAAAAATGTTAGATATAAGATATTAGATAATCATTGAAATTGCTCTAAGAGTGTATAAGAATATGTCCACTTGGAGAAAATATTAGAAAATTATTTCAGGAGAAAATCCATTTTTTGGCTCCTATCAATCAATGACCAACAGTTAGACTTTCTTCCCAATTGGCTAAGAACTCTGTCACATGACAGAAGTCATAATAGTCACAATGTTATATCCAAAGCTTTGTGTAATACCTATTTCACTGCCAATAAAATCTGTTATACATATCATTAAAGAAAAACATGTCCAATATTTGGAAAATGTATATAGTAATGACTTGGAAAGAACCACCATTTTAACACCAAGTACAGATTTCTAGATCTATAAAACATTTTCCAAAAAATGAGATAATTTGGCAAATAAAGTTTCAGTGACAAAATCATAATTATTTCAACAAGGTTTCTGATTTGAGTCACAGAAAATGCTTTCATGAAAAATACCAGCTATTCCTGTGCAGCACTTTGCAGATTTCAAGGCATCATTAAACAACTGATAAATGAATTTCTTTTCAGAACAGAAGGACGAAGCATCACTTTATTATATCTGCATCTAGCTGATTAGCAATTGAGTTAAAATTTCTTCATTAGGGATCAGAAACGTTTGGGAATTGAAATCAGTTCACTCTCAAGGCTGGTGGTAACATAATCTCATTGTCTACTGGAGACAGTGGGAAAACTCTTGTTTGTTTGTTTTTTCTTTCTATCAAAACATGTATAATTTTGATGGTTTTGCTGGTGCGTCACTCGGCAAATTACTTCATCTGGCGGTAGGAGCCACTAGTCCTCTCAGCTCCCCATGTGCAGTGATCTTCACACAAAGGATCATGCAGATTCTCATCGACCACAAACGTGTTCCGGGACGAGAGGGCCCGGCCTGCTGGTTCTGTCCGGGGTCAAGGCTCCCACACGTTGGATCCATGACGATCCAGCTGGTGAGCACTTGACTACCTTCCCGTTAGTTCACTGCAGCTTGTCTTCCCTTTTGTTAAATATTAATGGCAGTGGAAATGAAACGCCGTGTTTCTCTGCTTATACAAGAAGACTTCGGGTGACCTGGGTGTCCCAGAATGGAGGAACCTGGGCCCCTGATCTTGGAGCCATAGCTCCTGTTAACTCATTTCCTCAACGACAAAGGAAACTCACTGAAGACAGAGTCTTCTTATAGTTCTTCCTATGCTGTGGATATAACTAGAGACTGAGAAAAAAATGTTCCACTGAATGAAACTAAGTTAAGAAGTAATGTCTGGGTAGTAGAAATGGATTGGACAATACCATTTGTAAAAGAATAAAGCAAAAGTATTAAAATAACATATATCTTTTTGAATTATATACTAGGCACGTTTTCCTACCTTTAGGATCTGATGACATACAGTCACGCCATCAGATATCCTTGGGGGCCTGCTTTCCAATGGAAATATCTGTGCACAGCTGCATCTCACTTCAACTATTAATTATATGTGGGCTCAGTTACTCAGTCCTGTCCAAGTTTTTGCGAAGGACTGTAGCCCGCCAGGCTCCTCTGTCCCTGAGATTTCCCAGGCAACAATGCTGCAGTGAGTTGCATTTCCTTCTCCAGGGGATCTTCCCAAACCAGGGGCTGAACCTCTTGCGGCTCCTGCTCGGGCAGGTGGGCGCTTTACCGTGAGCGCCACCTGGGAAGCTCAACTGGGGAAAGTAAAATGTAGAATTGTAATAAGGATGGTTTCAGAATATATTTCCCTTTGGCTTCTCGCTACCTCTTGTTTCCATCATTTTTTATAAAAATTCATATCTTTAATCAACGTAAAGTGAACTTTATTTCCTTTTCTCTTCAATCTCTAAAATTGTTTTTTCCTCCAGTTCCTATTGCTGCTGTTCTACTCTCTCCTCCGACCAGATTTCCTGTCACTCACGTGTCTTAGTGTTTGAGCTGCGCTGCTTGTCTGTGAATGATGCTGACTCCTTCATGAAGGAGACAGACACTGGCGCCGGTGTGTAAACGCCATCCGTGGGTGCTTAGTGAACTGCTGATGACTTTCAGCCTCCAGCCCTGGAGCTGAATCCAGCCTGCCGTTCCCTTGTTAGGGGAGAAGTTGCCTGTTGGAGGAAGTGGTGACACTTCAATTTTCCCTTTCCTCTAGGGAAAAGTGGGGAGGATAAGAGGACGAGAAGGGAGTATATGACAAAATACATCAAAGTATATCAAGAGCATACCAAAGCACAAGCGCGACAAGAGCCTGTGTTCTCAAGCTTGCATGCGTGCACGCTAAGTTGCTGCAGTTGGGTCTGACTCTTTGCGAGCCCATGGACTGTAGCTCACCAGGATGCTCTGTCCACAGGATTCTCCGGGCTGGAATACTGGAGTGGGTTGCTATTCCCTTCTCCAGGGGATCTTACAGACCCACAGATTGAACCACATCCCTTGTGTCTCCCACACTGTCTCCCCTCTAGCCACTGGGAAGTCCACGTGCTCATGCTTCAGCTCAGTTTAGTTGCTCAGTTGTGTCTGACTCTTTGTGACCCCATGGACTGCAGCACGCCAGGCCGCCCTGTCTATCACCAGCTCCTGGGGCTTGCTCAAACTCATGTCCATCAAGTTTGTGATGCCATCCAACTATCTCATCCACTGTTGTCCCCTTCTCCTCTGGCCTTCAAATTTTCCCAGCATTGGGGTATTTTCCAATGAGCCAGTTCTTCACATCAGGTGGTCAAAGTATTGGAGTTTCAGCTTCAGCATCAGTCCTTCCATTGAACACCCAGGACTGATTTCCTTTAGGATGGACTGGTTTGATCTCCTTGTAGTCCAAGGGACTCTCAAGAGTCTTCTCCAGTACCACAGTTCAAAAGCATCAATTCTTCAGCACTCAGCTTTTTTTATGGTCCAGCTCTCACATCCATGCATGACCACAGGAAAAACTATAGCTTTAACTAGACAGGCCTTTGTCAGAAGTAACGTCTCTGCTTTTTAATATGCTGTCTAGTTTGGTCATAGCTTTTCTTCCAAGGAGCAAGCGTCTTTTAATTTCATGGCTGCAGTCAATATCTGCAGTGATTTTGGAGCCCAAGAAAATAAAGTCGGACACTGTTTCCACTGTTTCCCCATCTATTTGCCATGAAGTGATGGGACCGGATGCCATGATCTTAGTTTTTTGAATGCTGAGTTTTAAGCCAGCTTTTCACTCTCCTCTTTCACTTTCATCAAGAGGCTCATGTTTATATAGTACTAAAAATGGTTTTCGTCAGAAGCCACTACTAAACCCTTTAAGTGCTGCTGCTGCTAAGTTGCTTTAGTTGTGTCATATTCTGTGTGACCCCATAGACGGCAGCCCACCAGGCTTCCCATCCCTGGGATTTTCCAGGCAAGAACACTGGAGTGGGTTGTCATTTCCTGCTCCAATGCATGAAAGTGAAAAGTGAAAGGGAAGTTGCTCAGTCGTGTCTGACTCTTAGCAACCACATGGACTGTAGCCTACCAGGCTCCTCCGTCCGTGGGATTTTCCAGGCAAGAGTACTGGAGTGGGATGCCATTGCCTTCTCCACTTTAAGTGCAGGCAAGACTTTTAAGATAAGAAAATTGTAACATTTTAAAAACATAAATTTCACTCATTTATAAACTTCAAGTTGGCCGCCACCAAAACACACATTCTCTGATTCTGTGCCCCCGTACTTTTCTTGCAGTGAGTGTGTACTGAGTTCTTGTTATAGGCAGGTCCTATTCTAGGTGGTGTAAATACCACCTAGAATAAAAAGCAGTAAGCTAGATGTTAACTCTCAGGGCTTAAGTCGCTCAGTCGTGTCTGACTCTTTGCAACCCCATGGACTGCAGCTCAACTGACTCCTCTGTCCATGGCATTTCCCAGGCAAGAATACTGGAGTGGGTTGCTATTTCCTACTCCAGGGGATCTTTCGAATCCAGGGGTTAAACCCATGTCTCTTGTGCCTTGGGAGGTGTATTCTTTACCACTAGTGTCATCTGGGAAGCCCTAGATGGACATATCCACACTCAAAGAATTTATGTTTCTGTGGGTGAAATAGACAATAAAATAGTGAGTGAATAATCCACCGTTTTGCTGTTCTTACCTATTCAGTAAAGCCACATGGACTCAGAGGGGCTGTGGCCCATGCTCTCAGGAATGTCAAGTTCTGAAGCCAAGACATGCCAACTGATGGCAGCCCCTGTATGTGACACAGAGTTCGACTTAAGAAATGGAGAGAGACCGAGAAGTTTGAATTTCCGCTTCCAAGAAAACAATTCTACACATGATTACCAATTCATTTGGAGATGGGTGTGCAGAGCTGGGCTGAGATCTCCAAGGGAGACTGGAAGCTTATTGCCTTCCAACTTTATTTCTTTGAGTGCAAAGACTATAAAGATAATCTCTTCTCAGTCAAAGAAAATTTAATATAGCACTCCCTGATTTCCTCTATTAAATTCATACTCTCCCAGCAGTCCCTAAAGTGCATTCACTGTGTGTTTAAGTTCTGCCTTGATGTTTGTTTGCATCAGAGAGAGAATTAAATTGTCCACAAAAAAGAGAATCCAGATCCCCATTCCCTCAAGGCAGGCCTAAAAGTTATTGGTTTTGGATCAGTTTTAATCAACCATTTCTATAATGTTCTGTACGCCAACTCGTTTCACCACTAACCCTTTTATTTTCTAATGATTAACCTTAACACAGAATTTTGCCTTCGCTTAGCCATTCTAAGTTAGATAACAATTGTGAAGTAAAAGTTCAAATTCATGAATTTCTGGACTGTTCAGCATCCTACAGGGACTGTCAAAATCTTTTTAAAATAAAAGTTATTATTTTCTATGCCAGTAAACCACTGGGTCCTGGGAGACAGTGGGTCCATTTGCTTGCCACCTGGTCAGGCATGCAGTGTCCTCAGTAAAAGCCTTCCTAGGGGCTAACATATAAATTCTGATCTTACAGAACTGCTTAAACATTCATCAGAGTATTTAATGTTGAAGTAATTCTGGGAAGGAATAAAAGATTTAACTCAGAATTAGATGAATTAGAATGCATTTTGCAGTGGAAGAGGAGATTCCGTGTTCTAATCTCCCTGTTCAGCCGAATGATTAGACTATAAAATAGATCCTGAAAGGTGACGTCAGGAGCACTTGGCGCCCTCTGCTCCCAGCGGACTGTCTACTGCTGCCTCTTGGCCTGTCCACTTAGAGAGCGCTCTCCTGGCACGGGAAGCACTGCCGTGGGCTTCCCCTACCCCCGAGTCAAAAGGAGAGCGCTGGTGTGCAGTGGAACTTGTAGGGGATCTACAGTGGAACCAGACACGGGATTTGAGCTCCACCCTAGCGGCTTCCCTGGTGGCTCAGATGGTAAAGCATCTGCCTGCAATATGGGAGACCTGGGTTCGATCCCTGGGTCAGGAAGATCCTCTGGAGAAGGAAATGGCAACCCACTCCAGTACCCTTGCCTGGAAAATCCCATGGATGGAGAAGCCTGGTTGGCTACAGTCCACGGGGTCGCAAAGAGTCGAACACGACTGAGTGACTTCACTTTCCTTTATTCTTTCCTAATGTCAAGAGTCCAGGCTCCTTTATGGGCACCCCCCCACCCCAGCATCCTTATAAGAAGAAGAACCTGGAAGATGCTTGAAGCTCATGGTTCTAGACCCATGCCAACTTGTTTCACTAGTAACTGCCTTACCTGGGGACCTGATAAACCTGTAGTTTACCAGCCAGACGCTTTGTAGCCTCTGACCCTAATCTCTCACTTTTGAGCTCAGCTGCTTTTTTGTTTACTTCCTAAGTCATGTCTGACTCTTGAGCTCTGGGACTGAATGAACAAGCTCTTGGGCCTGAGTTTTTTCTTCAGGATTGGCCTTCATGGTCAGCCTCCTCCAGGTTTTCCAGACCTCGTGGTAGGACCAGCTCTCCTTTCTGTCAGATACCCTTAATCCATAAATTGTTTTCTAACACATTCTTATTTTCTTTCTGAAACTGAGGATCTAGAAAGATTGGGGCTGTAAGCAACATAATCAATATTTAGGAAAAGCAATTACTTGACATGGGGAATGGGCTTCTCTGAGTCTGGATATTTGAGTCCTGTAGAGTAGTTCTGAAGCCTACACTAACAATGGTTCCAGGCTACCTGAGTGCAATTAACACATGTCTACTATGTTTGAAGAAACTTGATGGGTGAAAATTTGCATGTGCAGAAAAGGTATCAAGAATTAGGAGTAAATACTTAGTTTGCAAAAACTTTAACCATACTATCCTTTGAAAGAAGAAGTCTGGTACATTTAAATTATAAATCTAGACATTAGGTTTTGATTGAAAAGCCCACTTTCAAAACACAAACACTGTGTTTGTGTGATATTCTCTTGCATCAGTTGTGATATTCTCTTGCATCTGCTGATTCTCCCATTTGCAGCAATTGTGTTCCATAAAGTCAGTGCACCACTGAATGAGCAATACCAGAGCACTGTTCCTGGGGGAAACGGCAAGTCAGGCTCTGTGAGCCTCTGGTCTCTCTACATTTTCATCACTCAGTTGACACATAACCTTGTTTGTGTGTGTTTCTGCTCACCTGATTCCATTCAAGTTGTTGATTTATAACAGCGAGGGGAAGGTCAAAAGCAGTGTGACTCCGACCTAGTGGAGGGTCCCCAAGCACGCCACAGTCCCCCTCTGCTTAGAGACGCTGGAAGGCCTTTCAGTGCTACGCTGCATGGCTGTTTAGTCATTAACTCATGTCTGACTCTTGTGAGTCCATGAACTGTAGCCCACCGGGCTCCTCTGTCCATGGGATTCTCTAGACAAAAACACTGAAGTGCGTTGTCATTNGGAAGATCCTCTGGAGAAGGAAATGGCAACCCACTCCAGTACCCTTGCCTGGAAAATCCCATGGATGGAGAAGCCTGGTTGGCTACAGTCCACGGGGTCGCAAAGAGTCGAACACGACTGAGTGACTTCACTTTCCTTTATTCTTTCCTAATGTCAAGAGTCCAGGCTCCTTTATGGGCACCCCCCCACCCCAGCATCCTTATAAGAAGAAGAACCTGGAAGATGCTTGAAGCTCATGGTTCTAGACCCATGCCAACTTGTTTCACTAGTAACTGCCTTACCTGGGGACCTGATAAACCTGTAGTTTACCAGCCAGACGCTTTGTAGCCTCTGACCCTAATCTCTCACTTTTGAGCTCAGCTGCTTTTTTGTTTACTTCCTAAGTCATGTCTGACTCTTGAGCTCCGGGACTGAATGAACAAGCTCTTGGGCCTGAGTTTTTTCTTCAGGATTGGCCTTCATGGTCAGCCTCCTCCAGGTTTTCCAGACCTCGTGGTAGGACCAGCTCTCCTTTCTGTCAGATACCCTTAATCCATAAATTGTTTTCTAACACATTCTTATTTTCTTTCTGAAACTGAGGATCTAGAAAGATTGGGGCTGTAAGCAACATAATCAATATTTAGGAAAAGCAATTACTTGACATGGGGAATGGGCTTCTCTGAGTCTGGATATTTGAGTCCTGTAGAGTAGTTCTGAAGCCTACACTAACAATGGTTCCAGGCTACCTGAGTGCAATTAACACGTCTACTATGTTTGAAAAAACGTGATGGGTGAAAATTTGCATGTGCAGAAAAGGTATCAAGAATTAGGAGTAAATACTTAGTTTGCAAAAACTTTAACCATACTATCCTTTGAAAGAAGAAGTCTGGTACATTTAAATTATAAATCTAGACATTAGGTTTTGATTTAAAAGCCCACTTTCAAAACACAAACACTGTGTTTGTGTGATATTCTCTTGCATCAGTTGTGATATTCTCTTGCATCTGCTGATTCTCCCATTTGCAGCAATTGTGTTCCATAAAGTCAGTGCACCACTGAATGAGCAATACCAGAGCACTGTTCCTGGGGGAAACGGCAAGTCAGGCTCTGTGAGCCTCTGGTCTCTCTACATTTTCATCACTCAGTTGACACATAACCTTGTTTGTGTGTGTTTCTGCTCACCTGATTCCATTCAAGTTGTTGATTTATAACAGCGAGGGGAAGGTCAAAAGCAGTGTGACTCCAACCTAGTGGAGGGTCCCCAAGCACGCCACAGTCCCCCTCTGCTTAGAGACGCTGGAAGGCCTTTCAGTGCTATGCTGCATGGCTGTTTAGTCACTAACTCNGCGAGGGGAAGGTCAAAAGCAGTGTGACTCCGACCTAGTGGAGGGTCCCCAAGCACGCCACAGTCCCCCTCTGCTTAGAGACGCTGGAAGGCCTTTCAGTGCTACGCTGCATGGCTGTTTAGTCATTAACTCATGTCTGACTCTTGTGAGTCCATGAACTGTAGCCCACCGGGCTCCTCTGTCCATGGGATTCTCTAGACAAAAACACTGAAGTGCGTTGTCATTTTCTTCTCCAGGGGATCTTCCTGATCCAGGGATCAAGCCCGTGTCTCTTGTGTCTCCTGCACTGGCAGGCAGGTTCTTTACCACTGAGCCTCCTGGGAAGCCCATGCTATGCTTTGGGGACATTTTAAATAGCAAAGTCAAAAGTCTACAAGCAATACATGCTGGAGAGGGTGTGGAGGAAAGGGAACCCTCTTACATTGTTGGTGGGAATACAAACTAGCACAGCCACTATGGAGAACAGTGTGGAGATTCCTTAAAAAACTGGAAATAGAACTGTCATATGACCCAGCAATCCCACTCCTGGGCATAAACACCAAGGAAACCAGAACTGAAAGAGACATGTGTACCCCAATGTTCATTGCAGCACTGTTTACAACAGCCAGGACTTGGAAGCAACCTAGATGTCCATCAGCAGACAAATGGATAAGAAAGCTGTGGTACATATACACAATGGAATATTACTCAGTCATTAAAAAGAATACATTTGAATCAGTTCTAATGAGGTGGATGAAACGGGGGCCTATTATACAGAGTGAAGTAAGCCAGAAAGAAAAACACCAATACAGTATCAGTTCAGTTCAGCTCAGTTCAGTCACAGTCATGTCCCACTCTTTGTGACCCCATGAACTGCAGCATGCCAGGCCTCCCTGTCCATCACCAACTCCTAGAGTTCACTCAAACTCATGTCCATCGAGTTGGTGATGCCATCCAGGCATCTCATCCTCTGTCATCCCCTTCTCCTCCTGCCCCCAATTCCTCCCAGCCACAGGGTCTTTTCCAACGAGTCAACTCTTCGCATGAGGTGGCCAAAGTATTGGAGTTTCAGCTTTAGCATCAGTCCTTCCAATGAACATCCAGGACTGATTTCCTTTAGGATGGACTGGTTGGATCTCCTTGCAGTCCAAGGGACTCTTAAGAGTCTTCTCCAACACCACAGTTCATAAGAATCATTTCTTCTTCAACGCTCAGCCTTCTTCACAGTCCAACTCTTACATCCATACATGACCACTGGAAAAACCATAGCCTTGACTAGATGGACCTTTGTTGGCAAAGTAATGTCCCTGTTTTTTAATATGCTATCTAGGTTAGTCATAACTTTCCTTCCAAGGGGTAAGTGTCTTTTAATTTCATGGCTCCAATCACCATCTGCAGGGATTTTGGAGACCCCTAAAATAAAATCAGCCACTGTTTCCATTGTTTCCCCACCTATTTCCTATGAAGTGATGGGACCAGATGCCATGATCTTAGTTTTCTGAATGTTGAGCTTTAAGCCAACTTCTCCACAATATACTATAATGCATACATATGGAATTTAGAAAGATGGTAATGATAACCCTGTATACGAGACAGCAAAAGAGACACAGGTGTATAGAACAGTCTTTTAGACTCTGTGGGAGAGGGCAAGGGTGTGAAGATTTGAGAGTTTAGCACTGAAACATGTATATTATCATATGTGATAATACACATGTATATTATCATATTGCCAATCCAGGTTCGATACATGATACAGGATGCTCAGGGCTGGTGCACTGGGATGACCCAGAGGGATGGGATTGGGAGGGAGGTGGAGGGGGGTTCAGGATGGGGAACACGTGTACACCCGTGGCAGATTCATGTCAATGTACGGCAAAACCACCACAATATTGTAAAGTAATTAGCCTCCAACTAAAATAAATCAACTTAGACTAAAAAAAATAAATAGCAAAGTCACCACCAAGAAGCACAAAAATGTGAAAAGTGTGGCACTAAATAGACTGTGAAAAACCCACATTTTTACAGTCTGAGAGCTGAAACCAGAGGGCAGTGTCACCATCTTACAACCTGAGCTGAGAATGGGCTCTACCTATGGCTCAAATTTCCTCCACTCTTGGGGTATCTGAGACGTCCATGGAGCACCACAGGGGCTGATTTTGGTGTTAAAATAAATATTAGTGAATAGTAAGTAAGTAAGTAAAGTCACTCAGTGGTGTCTGACTCTTTGTGACCCCATGGACTATAGCCTACCAGGTTCCTCTGTCCACGGGATTTTCCAGGCAAGAGTACTGGAGTGGGTTGCCATTTACTTCTCCAGAGGATCTTCCCAACCCAGGGATCGAACCCAGGACTCCCGCATTGTAGGCAGACGCTTTACCGTCTGAGTCACCAGGGAAGTCCATTAGTGAATAGGCAAATATGCAAATGAAGAATCCATGAAGAATGAAGTTCTGACTGTCACTGCACACTGAACACAAGATTTTTGGAGGCTGCCAATTTATGGATTATCTGGAATTTGTGCTAGACTTTTATTCTCTATGTTTTGCCTTTCTCCGTGTCAATAGGCAATGTCCCCATAACGGAAAAGGGAAACAAAGATGTTAGAGGAACTTGGGTATTGGTGTGGGACTTGAAAGGCAAGTGCTAAAGCCAGATTTGCCTCTAACGTACGGGAGATGCTCAAACTTGTGGGAGTACGACTTTAAGATGAAAATATTGCTCTAAGGGAAAAAATAACTAGAGGAACTTGAGTCTTAAAATAAATACAGAGAAGGAGAAAACATAGTAAAAACACAAAAACAATTTCCTTTTACAGACTAGGATTCTAAAGAAACACTCAAAAAAGCAAAATTAAACCTCCAGACTATAATCACCCATCAAATGAGCAATGTGCAGATAATTACTCTCTGCTGCTGAAATCAGCACACGTCCCTCTCCTTAACTCCAAAACTTGAAGGGGATCAAGGAAGAGCCAAAAAACAATAAACAGGAACGACTTAAAATAAAAAAAAAAAATATATATATATATATATATATATTTGGAAGGCTCTGACATTCTGGTCTTCCTAGGGATCTCTGTGAGGGAAAATTGTGAATATGGTTTTAGAAGAAAATCTTTTCATCTTAATGACTATAGGATGAGAAGTTTCTATAAGTGGGTACAATCACTACATGTTTTCAGGTGGAATTGGCTTTAGCAATCTTGGTAAATTTTTTTCCTTGATTTTAAAGATTATACATTATGATTATATGAAAATATTTTTCTGGTAAGAAAAATAGATGCTAAGTTTTTAGAAATTGAAAAACACATAAATATCAACATATAAAGATGATTTAAAGAAGAACCCAAAAAACAGAATGAAAACCAATCCTAAGGATTTTTAAGGATTTTGGAAAATCAATTATAATATCATTTTAAATGTGTCCTTCACAGAACAATATCAACATCATTTTTTTAAAAGATAGATTTCTTTTTTCTCTTCTTCATTATCTAAACCAATAATGGCTTATTTCTTCCTCCATTTCTTATAGGAGAGGAGATATTTTATTTGAAGAGGTTTCATTTTTAAGGGGAAAATAATATAAGTCACTTAGTCACTCTTCCAGGTGAAAGTTTAATATAGGCTGACCAAATAACAAAAATAGCAAGTGTTCAGCACCTTTTTGTATTCAAATTCTCAGAGGAAAAACATACTCAAAATCCTCCATCTTTGGTAAAATTTATACTGAATTATAATAAACAATAGGAATTCTGGAGGCTATAGCTCTAGCCTTCAAAATAAATTGGAAATGAAGTCTTATAAACCCTCCCATTTATTTCTAATATTGGAAAAAACACATGTCTTTTAAAATTAATAAGCATTATGAACAACTCATGCTTTCCTTAAGTTAATCATCACTGAACCACTTATGATAGGCTTTCTACCCCAGACTTAATTTTTTGGAAATACTTATATCTAATTACTTCTTATAATTGGTGCATAGATATTAAATTAAATGATGTACAGCCAATTCCCAAGGTTTCAAATGGATAAATATTAGCCTAATGTGCTCAATCAATATGCAGAAATAGCTCTAAGCCCTTCTGTAAGGGAAAATATTTACCATGTATCACAGTTAGATTAGCTACAGGCACTAACAGCTGATGGAGAAGCCTAGAAATCCTTGTACAAATCCTTGCATGTCTGTGAAGGACATCCTCAAAAGACAGAAAAGAAAAAGGAAGAAAATGCCCCGACCCAATGGTGCTACCCTGAGTGTTCGCTACAACACAGTGCTTAGAATCAGAGTGTATCTGAATATCACTCCGAGATACAGAAAGTCTCTTTGCTTTTAATAAAACACAATAAAGATTACAGAGGANTTCTTACCTTGAACGAGGGGTATCTCCTTACCACCACCTTCCTGACCTTCAATGTGGGATAGCTCCTCTAGGCCCTCCTTCTCCTGCGCAGCCACCCCTCCTCGGGTTGATCCTCCCGGCTGCCAGCCCTGGCCTTGGGCGTGGGTGGCTCGTTTCAGCTGTCGGGCCTGGCGCACTAAGCGTGGACGGCTGCGAGAGCCAGGCTGGCGCACTAAGCATGGCTGAGAGGAGCTACCCGCGGCCCAGGCCAGAGGCAGCAGCCTAGAGTACCAGGCTGCAGGAACGGCCGAGAGGAGCTACCCCGCGCCCCAGGCCAGAGGCAGCAGCCTAGAGTACCAGGCTGCAGGAACGGCCGAGAGGAGCTACCCCGCGTCCCGGCTAATTTCTGTTTACCCTTTTGGGTCTCACTTGCATATTATATTCTTGGGAAAGACTCTGACATTTGACCCCTGAACCTTTTCTAAAGGTCTTTGCCTCACTGCATTTTATTTACTCGTTTCCTATCCAGTATTCCTGTAGAGTATAAGTTACTTGATCTGTTCTGACTGGGGACTTGATATGAAAAAGAGATAATGAATCTGACTGTTAGAATCTATAATTTCTCCATTTACCTGGAAAAAATATAAGGATGTTTCTGATTAAAACAAAACAAAACATTCATTTATTGCCCCTGAGAATAATACGAAAAGTTCAAAATGAGTGATCATCTCTCTTATTGAGCATTTGCACCAAAAGAGGACATTTTGGTCCTAAGAAATACTTCCGTAGAGTTTTAGGATAAGGACATTTTGAAGGTAAAATTGCCAATATATGTAGGCTTCTCAAGCTTGGCATTAGTGTATTGGTGTATCTTACTCAGGCATCCAATTTGGGACCCCCAGAGAAATTCTAACAAAGGTAATATATAGATGATGGGGTTTGGCTGAATGACTACTGTGCAGGAGCTAAATGCCTGGCAGTTTGTTTGTCTGTATGCATGCAGCATATAAAAATAAAACAACTTTCCTTGTACAGATTTGGGAGAAGAAACACTTGAGATTTATTATGTAAATCTTGTACAAGTTTATCATTCCTGTAAGGGCACATGTTGATCTCTAAATGGGTAAGAAAGGTAACAGGGACTGAAGTAATCAAAGTAGAAAAGCATCACAGCAAACTCTTCTTGATATTCTAACTGTCCCTACAGTTTGCTCTCTGTGTGGGAAAGAGTTCTTCCCGTGGATTAAACTGCAGCATTATTCAGCCTCAAGCAGAGATGTCTGTCTTTTTCAATTCTGAAACACAGTTTCCATTATATGCAGTCCCTGCCATTTGGAGGCAACTGGGAGGTGATGTCCTTAATACTTTAGATCTCAGAATATCTTGGAAGAAACAAAATCAAACACAAAAATAAAGTTGCTGGGTTTTTTATGCATAAACTGTGGCATGCTGGCAAACAGTGTATATAAAGTAGAGTCTTTTCAAAGAAATTGAAGAATATCTGTAAGAAATGATTCTCCCCCCTTGTTATATCATCCATGGTTTTTCTTGTTTTTAATCTATCATAAACTTCTAAATCACTGAACAATATCCTAAATAAATCTTGACAGTTCTAGGTCTATGTTAACTACTGTTGATCAAGGTGATCTGTATGCACAAAATATGCCTAACAATTTTATTCAAGGTAATGGTGTTGATGATGATTGCTAAATGTGTGCATTTCACTTTAATTTAGACACCAACATTTCAAGATATATTTCAAGTCCTGCTTTTCTGGGGGGGGGCGGGATTTCACATAAGGTTTTTTTCTTTTTAATAAGTTTATTTTTAATTAGAGGAACATTGCTTTAAATGCTGTGAGGGGTTCTGCATACAGCAATGGGCATCAGCCATAAGTATACACGCTCCTTCCTGCACATGAGAAGCATATACATACACAGTTTCCTTCCCCTCCGCCATCCCATTCCCCTAGGTCATCGCAGAGCACCAGGCTGGGCTCCCTGGGTTACACAGCAGCTGCCCACCAGCCGTCTATCTCACACATGAGCGTGTATACGCGCCAGAGCTACTTTCTCCATTTGCCCCCCCCCCAACTTCCCTTGCTGTGTCTACACGTCCATTCTCTGCATCTGTGTAGATCTCTACATGTTCGTCTTCCTCTCGGTCTCCACATCCTAAATCCTACCCGTCTACTTTGCCTATTTTTAACCACCCTTTCTCAGCATATTAATCTTTCATTAGAAGATTTCATGAGGTCATTCAAGGGCCGTCCGGAAGGGCTTTTTCCATCTAAAGAAGCTCTCCTGGTCTGTTGTGGTAGACACACGGCATCATCTTTACTCAGTCTTTGCTTTATAATATTGAAATGCCAAATAGTTCAAATATTTCTGTGAGCCGCCGAGCCCTCAAAGCAGTCTTTGATTTCTGAATACTGATGAGCTTCCTGACATAGAACACAGTCCCCCCAGAAGGGACACGGGCTAGAAGTGTGTTACTGGAGAAGAAGGGTCAGCAGTCATAGCTCACCTCGGGGCCATTATCCAGCTGCTTTCCTATGGGGCAAATCCGATCACTAGGAGCCTTTGCTGCACATGTTCTGAAGGCTTCTCGAATCCAGAGAGTGGTCCCGGAATTCACCTGGCTGCTCTTCAAAGCCTGGTGGCTGGTGGTGGTTCAGTCGCTGAGTCATGTCCCTTTGCAACCCCTGGACTGCAGCCCGCCAAGCTCCTCTCTCCGTGGGACTCTCTAGGCAAGAATGCTGGAGTGGGTTGCCATTTCCTTCTCCAGGGGATTTTCCCCACCCAGGGATGGAAGCCTGGTCTCCTGCATTGCAGGCGAATTCTTTACCAACTGAGCCACCCGGGAAAGCCTGGTAGCCTGGCTTGATACCCCAGCATCTCTGCATGACAGCTGCCTCATTCTCTGGACTTCAGCCAGTGGACGATCAGCAGCTCCCCACCCCCTCTTTCACCTTGCCCTTGCCCTGCAGGACCCTATTCTTTCAGGACTTAGTTCAGGAGGCATCTCTTTGAGGTCACTGTCGCTCGCCTTAGGGGTCATATACCCAACCAAAATGCTCCAATCAACCCTGGCTTCACTGCTCTCAAAATGCTTAGATGCACAGTGAAACTTCCTTAAGCTGCCACCTGCTTCCCAGTCGCATCAAGGCTACCTTACTCACGTTCTGGGACTAGACCACCACATAAGAAGAAATCAACAAGTGAAAGACACAAGGAGGAAAGAGGTGCATTCTAATCTACACTTGTAGTGTTGCAGATGGATCGTTTATTCTGTTCTTATACATTGAAAAAATATTAAAACAGCCAGAAAGAGAAACGCTTTAAATGTTATTTCACAGGAATTAGGAAAGACAAAAAATATATCTTTAGAAAAACTGTAGTGAAAAATTATAGAAATTTTAACTCTCTAAACCATGGTTACCATGTATTTCTCATAAACCTTTAAACTATTCATATCTACTTGTTAGTATTATAGATGTGTTTGGTAGCTACAAAACAATTGTAGATTGTTTAGGCCTAATATATATCAACTTCAACACTATGGTTAATTTCCAGGGGAATGCTATGCTACCGTCTTAAAAAAGAACCCTTGGAAATGTGGTTACTTGTCATTTACATATTCTAATGTTAGCAATAAAATGGAAGGTGGCTAAGATTAATAAATCTGTATGGTTATAAGAGAAAGATGGAGATTAATTCCAAGTGGGTCGTGGCTTCTGCAATCAATAGAGTCTATCATGATTGTGCATTAGGGACTGTCATATGGTCTGGTGAAAGAACAACAGTCACTAAACAAGTGGTCTCTCGGGAGTTAATGAAAAATCTCTTTCTCCAATATGAAAGGAATGCTTTTTAAAATTTATAATGCCATATGGGCACTCAGGCATACGGATGGCTCGTAGATGCTCTACATTAAAGGGTTATTTTTACATTTTAAACATAACAAATACACTAAACAGGTGTTTTAAAATGTCACACTTTGAACAGCAGTAATTTAATTAGCATAAAAATTCACTGTTCTTAGTAGTATCCCTGAAATATTAGTGGGCTAGAGATTTTTATATCCAATATGCCTCAACAACATATTTCTGGTGATTTTGGATTTTAACAGATAATTTTTTTTTCTTCGTGAAACCACAACCTGAATTTCAGTGATCTAGTCATTCTGCGATATGGTAATGGCGGGTCTTCTCTCCTGACCCCTTTGTCATGGGTTGTTGCTGCTTTGCTTTATCCAAGTAAGGACTTTTCCTACTGGATTCAAACTGAAAATAAAGTAGTAAGGACTCTGTCGGCCACTTGCTCTTACAACTGTAGATTAGAAGTTCTTTAAGAGTAATGTTCTTCTCTAAAAAAATCTAAAAATAATATAAATATTCATTAAAAAATTGAGGAAAGTGAAAGTGTTAGTTGCTCAGTTGTGTCCAGCTCTGCAATCCCATAGACTTAAAAAGTTAAGGAGATACCATATATTCCATTGTTGAAATATTTCAGCTTCATACAATATATTTTAAGTGTCTAAAATTGTACCTAGCATTTGTCACAAAATTGTCCGTTTCTACTGTAAGTGAATAAATGATTTTTCCCTAATAATGTAGAACAATTCTAATAATAAAATGGTTTAGTGAAAGGAATAGAATATGAAATTTTACTTTGAGCATACACAAGCTATGTTTTAGCTTATACACAGAAAAAAAAAATAGAAGCCTAAAATGAACGTGTCTGATGGGAAAGGGAGGGGAAGAGGGCCATTTATTTTATAATTACCATTGTAGTATTTTTATATTTTTCTTTAGCGGAATTATGTAACTTTGAAATGAATCAGGTAGTAAAATATCACAAATAAACACTATTTTTTCTATTGTATGTCCACCCCAATTACTTAGTTTTGAATATTTGTGGGGTTTTTTTAGAATAAAGAGAGAAAAATAACAGAAAATTGGAAGATTTTGTGTGTATTTGGGGGTTGGGGATGTTTCTGGACTTGTCTATTCTTTCACCAAGTAAGTTTCCTAAGCAATTGCAGTAACAATAGCGGCTAGTGCACAAAGACCCCTTCCTGTTCTTTAGATTTCAAGCCATGAAAGATCTCACTCAGCCATGAGAACAACTGTGTTAGGCAGACATCAACTCCATTACAAAAGGGAAAATGAAGCCTGCCTGGAAGCAGTGAAGCCCACAGGGCCCACGCAGCTGTGGAGGGTGCTGTGCTTGCTGGGAAGGCCAAGGGCAGGGCTGGACGGCGAACGTTCCAGGTGAAGTCCAGTCTCTGCCCTTGAGAAACTGAATAAGCCAAAGCTCGGCTCTCCCAAAGAACTTTGAGTAACAGAGGGACACCGCACATCTAGAAGGTCCCACCCAGCGGCCATCCGCCACACGCGGCTGCTGAACACTGGAGACGGGCCTTTCAGTATTTAATTTTAATTAATTAATCTGCATTTAAATTTCAATAGCTAAATACAACTAGAGGCTACACAATTGGGCATCTCAGTTCTAAAGGCTGAGGCAGGGACTTTCTTGGTGGTCCCGTGCTTAGGAGTCTGCACTTTCACTGGTGGGGCCAGGGTTCAATCACCAGTTGGGAACCTAAGATCCCCCAAGCCTCGTGGTATGGCCAAAAAGATTTTTTTAAATTAAAAAAATTTTAAAATAAAGATTGAGGCAGGGATAAAGTGGCATTTATAAAACAACATTCCAAAAGGTAATACTGCTGCTGCTGCTAAGTC
>SJYW01014034.1:159545-185151 GCA_006410735.1 Raphicerus campestris
TGCTCCAATCAACCCTGGCTTCACTGCTCTCAAAATGCTTAGATGCACAGTGAAACTTCCTTAAGCTGCCACCTGCTTCCCAGTCGCATCAAGGCTACCTTACTCACGTTCTGGGACTAGACCACCACATAAGAAGAAATCAATAAGTGAAAGACACAAGGAGGAAAGAGGTGCATTCTAATCTACACTTGTAGTGTTGCAGATGGATCGTTTATTCTGTTCTTATACATTGAAAAAATATTAAAACAGCCAGAAAGAGAAACGCTTTAAATGTTATTTCACAGGAATTAGGAAAGACAAAAAATATATCTTTAGAAAAACTGTAGTGAAAAATTATAGAAATTTTAACTCTCTAAACCATGGTTACCATGTATTTCTCATAAACCTTTAAACTATTCATATCTACTTGTTAGTATTATAGATGTGTTTGGTAGCTACAAAACAATTGTAGATTGTTTAGGCCTAATATATATCAACTTCAACACTATGGTTAATTTCCAGGGGAATGCTATGCTACCGTCTTAAAAAAGAACCCTTGGAAATGTGGTTACTTGTCATTTACATATTCTAATGTTAGCAATAAAATGGAAGGTGGCTAAGATTAATAAATCTGTATGGTTATAAGAGAAAGATGGAGATTAATTCCAAGTGGGTCGTGGCTTCTGCAATCAATAGAGTCTATCATGATTGTGCATTAGGGACTGTCATATGGTCTGGTGAAAGAACAACAGTCACTAAACAAGTGGTCTCTCGGGAGTTAATGAAAAATCTCTTTCTCCAATATGAAAGGAATGCTTTTTAAAATTTATAATGCCATATGGGCACTCAGGCATACGGATGGCTCGTAGATGCTCTACATTAAAGGGTTATTTTTACATTTTAAACATAACAAATACACTAAACAGGTGTTTTAAAATGTCACACTTTGAACAGCAGTAATTTAATTAGCATAAAAATTCACTGTTCTTAGTAGTATCCCTGAAATATTAGTGGGTTAGAGATTTTTATATCCAATATGCCTCAACAACATATTTCTGGTGATTTTGGATTTTAACAGATAATTTTTTTTTCTTCGTGAAACCACAACCTGAATTTCAGTGATCTAGTCATTCTGCGATATGGTAATGGCGGGTCTTCTCTCCTGACCCCTTTGTCATGGGTTGTTGCTGCTTTGCTTTATCCAAGTAAGGACTTTTCCTACTGGATTCAAACTGAAAATAAAGTAGTAAGGACTCTGTCGGCCACTTGCTCTTACAACTGTAGATTAGAAGTTCTTTAGAGTAATGTTCTTCTCTAAAAAAATCTAAAAATAATATAAATATTCATTAAAAAATTGAGGAAAGTGAAAGTGTTAGTTGCTCAGTTGTGTCCAGCTCTGCAATCCCATAGACTTAAAAAGTTAAGGAGATACCATATATTCCATTGTTGAAATATTTCAGCTTCATACAATATATTTTAAGTGTCTAAAATTGTACCTAGCATTTGTCACAAAATTGTCCGTTTCTACTGTAAGTGAATAAATGATTTTTCCCTAATAATGTAGAACAATTCTAATAATAAAATGGTTTAGTGAAAGGAATAGAATATGAAATTTTACTTTGAGCATACACAAGCTATGTTTTAGCTTATACACAGAAAAAAAAAAAAGAAGCCTAAAATGAACGTGTCTGATGGGAAAGGGAGGGGAAGAGGGCCATTTATTTTATAATTACCATTGTAGTATTTTTATATTTTTCTTTAGCGGAATTATGTAACTTTGAAATGAATCAGGTAGTAAAATATCACAAATAAACACTATTTTTTCTATTGTATGTCCACCCCAATTACTTAGTTTTGAATATTTGTGGGTTTTTTTTTAGAATAAAGAGAGAAAAATAACAGAAAATTGGAAGATTTTGTGTGTATTTGGGGGTTGGGGATGTTTCTGGACTTGTCTATTCTTTCACCAAGTAAGTTTCCTAAGCAATTGCAGTAACAATAGCGGCTAGTGCACAAAGACCCCTTCCTGTTCTTTAGATTTCAAGCCATGAAAGATCTCACTCAGCCATGAGAACAACTGTGTTAGGCAGACATCAACTCCATTACAAAAGGGAAAATGAAGCCTGCCTGGAAGCAGTGAAGCCCACAGGGCCCACGCAGCTGTGGAGGGTGCTGTGCTTGCTGGGAAGGCCAAGGGCAGGGCTGGACGGCGAACGTTCCAGGTGAAGTCCAGTCTCTGCCCTTGAGAAACTGAATAAGCCAAAGCTCGGCTCTCCCAAAGAACTTTGAGTAACAGAGGGACACCGCACATCTAGAAGGTCCCACCCAGCGGCCATCCGCCACACGCGGCTGCTGAACACTGGAGACGGGCCTTTCAGTATTTAATTTTAATTAATTAATCTGCATTTAAATTTCAATAGCTAAATACAACTAGAGGCTACACAATTGGGCATCTCAGTTCTAAAGGCTGAGGCAGGGACTTTCTTGGTGGTCCCGTGCTTAGGAGTCTGCACTTTCACTGGTGGGGCCAGGGTTCAATCACCAGTTGGGAACCTAAGATCCCCCAAGCCTCGTGGTATGGCCAAAAAGATTTTTTTAAATTAAAAAAATTTTAAAATAAAGATTGAGGCAGGGATAAAGTGGCATTTATAAAACAACATTCCAAAAGGTAATACTGCTGCTGCTGCTAAGTCGCTTCAGTCGTGTCCGACTCCGTGCGACCCCACAGACGGCAGCCTGTTGGGCTCCGCCATCCCTGGGATTCTCCAGGCAAGAACACTGGAGTGGGTTGCCATTTCCTTCTCCAATGCATGAAAGTGAAAAGTGAAAGTGAAGTCGCTCAGTCGTGTCTGACTCAGCGACCCCATGGACTGCAGCCTACCAGGCTTCTCCGTCCATGGGAGTTTCCAGGCTAGAGTACTGGAGTGGGGTGCCATTGCCTTCTCCGCCAAGAGGTAACAATATGTTTTAAAAATCAAGCAGTAATTCAAATGCTGTTGGAAATGGTAATTTCTGCTAAGACTGTAAAGTGTCTACACTGGCTTTCCAAGAATAATTTAAAGTTTCTCACTTTAACTGGAGATATAATTTTAAATGTTTTAATAAAAATAGCTCTCATCCAAGTTGTCAGCCAGCATATATTTATTTCTGCTCAAAAGTAAATTTATTAGAATCAAGTAGTTATTTGAATTAGTTTTAACTGTATGTGCAAGGAAGCTCTGTTGTTTAAAGAAATAATATATATAGCATATTCAAAAGCAGAGACATTACTTTGCTGACTAAGGCCCCATCTAGTCAAGGCTATGGTTTTTCCTGTGGTCATGTATGGATGTGAGAGTTGGACTGTGAAGAAGGCTGAGTGCCGAAGAATTGATGCTTTTCAACTGTGGTGTTGGAGGACTCTTGACAGTCCCTTGGACTTCAAGGAGATCCAACCAATCCATTCTGAAAGAGATCAGTCCTGGGTGTTCTTTGGAAGGAATGATGCTAAAGCTGAAACTCCAGTACTTTGGCCACCTCATGCGAAGAGTTGACTCACTGGAAAAGACTCTGATGCTGGGAGNTGTTCTTTGGAAGGAATGATCCTAAAGCTGAAACTCCAGTACTTTGGCCACCTCATGCGAAGAGTTGACTCATTGGAAAAGACTCTGATGCTGGGAGGGATTGGGGGCAGGAGGAGAAGGGGACGACAGAGGATGACATGGCTGGATGGCATCACCGACTCAATGAACGTGAGTTTGAGTGAACTCCGGCAGTTGGTGATGGACAGGGAGGCCTGGCGTGCTGTAATTCATGGGGTCACAAAGATTCGGACATGACTGAGTGACTGAACTGATAAAGAAACCAAACATACTTGATCTCTTCCTAAAAATGCCTGTGTGTTCAGNCAGTTGGTGATGGACAGGGAGGCCTGGCGTGCTGTAATTCATGGGGTCACAAAGATTCGGACATGACTGAGTGACTGAACTGATAAAGAAACCAAACATACTTGATCTCTTCCTAAAAATGCGTGTGTGTTCAGTCATATCTGACTCTTTGTAACTTCACAGACTGTAGCCCACCAGGCTCCCCTGTCCATGGGATTCTCCAGGCAAGAATACCAGAGTGCGTTGCTATTTTCTTCTTCAGGGAATGTTCCTGACCTAGGGATCAAACCTGTGTCTCCAGCATTGACAGGCATATTTTTACTACTGAGCCAGGGAAGCCCTTCGTCAATACGGTTATCCCCTACTGTACCAAGATGAGAACTAAGGCTCCTGAGTGGGCTCTCTGTTACTAAATTCAGCCTTGGAGTAAAATTCTAATCTTTGCTCTAAGTGTACAAATGCTATATTTTAAAATGAGCACCTTGGGTCAATAAAGCATGCATTTAGTTTGATTAATATTAAATCACAAGACTCAATAATTTGAACGAAGAGCAGAGATGATAAAATCCTTAACTTCAGAAGCCAAATGCTTCCCTGGCTACTTCTTTTAATTTATTGTATTTGATTTGCTATCTCCATTAAATGTCAAATTTTCTTCAAAAATCACTCAGGATTTCCATGCATTAAATATTAAGCCTTTTACAAGAATTCTCTATGTGAAATATCAAAGATAAAAGTTTAAGGATGAGTAAAAATCAACTCTAAAAACCAAAAATTGCCAACTGTCCTTGGGATAAATTACAACATAAATAATTTTGTAGTAAAGCAAATTATTCTTACTAAGCAGTCAATACTTTGTGGAGGTTATTAGATTTCAATTAGTTTTCTGGGTGGGCTGCTGATTAAATGGCTCCCATGATTAAGCTCAACTCAGTTCAGAAGACTGGTGTTTGCACATATTTTATCCTAAAGATACCATGTGTGCAGATGATTCAAATCAAACATCTCCAAGAAAAAATGAAATGTTTCTCTATGAAGTTTTGCCAATTGTTCAATTCATCCATCCCTTGGAAAAAGAAATCTAGATGTCCCGTCTCACCTTTAAAAATAAAAAATAGCTATATATATATATCTTTGTTTCTTTTCTTTAATATCCTCTCTGTCAAGCCAAGAATCAAAGTGTGAACTGACTGTGTGTGTGTGTTGGAGGGGGGTATGGTTCACTGTCCCAAGAGAGTACAAACATTCTGGGAACGACTGATCAGACAGGCTTCTGCTAACAGCTCTAATTGTATTCCTCTTCTATGTTACTCTTCTAGGCAAGACTGCCAAGAGGCTGAAGCTGGCTGACCACCTGGCTCCATCTACACGAGGCAGAGAAAAAAATGGGGCAGTGTCTTGCTTTCCATAGCTACAGATATATTCCCTTTCTCCCTCTCCTCTCCCTCCTGCCTTTATCCCTCCCTCTTTCTTTCTTTCTTTCACTTATTTTATCCAGAAGGAGACATGGAGAAAGAATATTTCTAATATCCATTGTCTAAAAGACAAACATGATAAGAAATTGCAAAACCTATCTTTTGGGATACTTTTTTAAACTAGATACAGNCAACTCAATGGACATGAGTTTGAGCAAACTCTGGGAGATAATGAAGAACAGGGAAGCCTGGAGTGCTGCAGTCTATGGGGTCGCAATGAGTCAGACACAACTTGGTGACTGAACAAAGGCTGAAGTGAGCGTTAGACAAGACAACTTGGGCAAAGATCCCAGTCCCACTCCTGGCACCCACTGTGATCTACAGCGACAAGTCCCTCAGCTCCAGTCCTCGACAACTGCTCGTGATGTTCTGATCTACTGCACGCTGTCAGAGCAGAAGGGTAGCAGCAGCCCTGAGTTCTCTCCTTTCACATGAGACATGCTCCATGTTTATTTCAGGACGTTCAATGACCGTTATGTGAGAAGGAGGCAGTATTGAGCGCAGCTGGGATGAGGGCTTTGGCTTCACAAATCAGACGGTATAAAGTCAGGCTGAGGCCTCCATCATTCTCCACCTGTAAATCTGGGTCCCTGCTACGAGACACTCGTTCCTGAGGAGAGGGGTTGAAATAAAATCTAGCTCACTTCACATAATAGAAATGACATTTATTCTATGTGAAAACAGCATCTAGGTGGATTCAAAGATGTGCTATATCATTCAGCACATCTCTGGAAACTTTGCTTTAAGGATTCTGAGGTCCAAGGGAAGGTACGGATAAATAGAGACCACATGCAGATAATAATAAAGATGGCTCACTCACTGCATGTGGAGAAAAGTCTGCTGCCAGAGTAGCTCGTGTGAAAGCACCTGATGTGTTATCTGCCACACAGCAGGTGCTTACTATATGTGAGTGCCCCTTCTTGTTCCTTCTCCTAGTGAAGGACTGAGCCCGCTGGCCATCTTGACCTTGAATCCAAGAATGTCTCTCTGAGAGCATCATTCCAATACAGCTTTTCAGACAGATACTAAAATCACAATTCACAAACAATCAGTTCAGCCCAATGACTCTTCTTTTCAATAGACCTAGATCAGTCACACTTTCAAAAGGATCATATCCCACTGAATTGAAAAATTGTGGCAGAGTAATAATAATAAAATAGAAACACAGGAGGGAAAAGAGATAGATGGAAGCCTAATATTTCAGCTAGCTCTCCAATCAGGAACCACAGCTCATTTATCTGCAACTATGAAAACAAAAGCCAGGCTTATATTTCTTTTCAGTTAAATGAAGCTCTTTCCGTTCTAGACCCTCGTTCGGCTTCTCCAAACTAGTGAGAACCGGAAACCACGTCTGAAGAGCTGGCTTCTTTTGTCCTGGGTGTATTGTTGCTAAATCGTAGACAGGGGCTAGTCCTGCCTTCCTGATTCTCTTCCTCACCTGAGTCCCGTGAGTGAGCCTGATTTTGGTGACGCTCAGTTATCTTTCCATGGACCCGGGCAGCATAGGAGAAGGAGGCAGAGAGGAGGCCACAGACGGCTCTGGGGCCACAAAGCTCACACAGCCACCAGTTAGTTGCAACCACCCCCCGCCCCCCTAACAACGGAGGCCCTATTCTCTGGTGCTGAAGAAAGGCAGGACAGGGGACAGTCCCCTCCTCCACCCCCCACCCTAGGAGTCCTCTCCCTGCCATGTGGATGCTTTGGTTCCCTGCTGTTACCCTGAGGCTTGCCTTCTCCATGGAGGAAAGAGATGGGGGGCAGTGCTCTGTGTACATAGGTGGTGAAGCCCTTGACCTCTGTCCCCTTGGGCAGAGCAAACAGTCACTGGGCGATCCCTCTCATAAATAACAGGGACTAGGTTGCCTGCGGGAGAAGGGATTGCTTTCAGATAACTAGGATAATCTGAAAGCACCCCAATGAAGAAGATATGGAAACACTTAATTACTGACCAATAAACACAATCTAACTGATTATAGAGAAAGTCTTAGCTCTGTTACTCGGGTCCCTCATCTTAGGGCCTTTTAGATTCCGACGGTGCACATGCTGCGTGGATGGATCTCTTTCAAAGGGAAGGAGAGGCTGAGGTCCCTTTATGACCATCTCTGTCTTTCACACTTTGAAACACAGGCATTGGAACACGGGTCACTGGACTGGTCTTTAGCCCTAATAGACTTCAGGACATTGATAAAGGGGGCTTCCCTTAAGATTGGTGGATGGATGCTCTGTAACTTACCAAGACCCAGAATGTTTGGCTTGTCCTCAGTGGCACCCCACTCCAGTACTCTTGCCTGGAAAATCCCATGGATGGAGGAGCCTGGTGGGCTGCAGTACATGGGGTCGCTAAGAGTCGGACAGGACTGAGCGACTTCACTTTCACTTTTCACTTTCCTGCATTGGAGAAGGAAATGGCAGCCCACTCCAGTGTTCTTGCCTGGAGAATCCCAGGGACGGGGGAGCCTGGTGGGCTGCTGTCTATGGGGTTGCACAGAGACATGACTGAAGCGACTTAGCAGCAGCAGTTCTAAGATTGGGTTTATGGATTGCTGTGTATTAATACGAAGCGTTCTTCTCTGCACAGTAAGAGATCTTAATGGGGGAAAAGAATCTCTGCAATTCCAAAAATGACCCTGCATGAATTATTTTGTGAAACTTAGATCTTCTTTAAATGAATAAATAAAGTGAGAGCTGGAGACTCAGGCATTCTAGAGGCAGGTGCCCCTCACCACCTGCTTTTTCTGCACTGATGCTTGAAGGTCGTATGTCCCTGGTGGCCTAGTGTTAAGAATCCACTTGCCAATGCAGGGGACACAGGTTCGGTTCCTGGTCCAGGAAGATTCCGCACGCTGAGGGGCAACTAAGCCCCTGTGCTCTAGAGCTTCTGCTCCGCAGCAAGAGGAGCCACCACAATAAGAAGCCCACGCGCCACCTCCAGAGAGCAGCTGCCACTCACTGCAGCCACACCAGGCGCGCACGGAGCAGTGAAGAACCAGGGCAGCCAACAAAACCAATACAATTTTTAAAAGAGATAAGGCCTTTGGCTCACTGTTAAAGCCTGAGGCTGCATGTTCATTCAGTTACTTTGCACACGCTGGCAGAGCTTTTGGCAATTTGGAAAACGTGCATGTGTTTTAACTTCTCTTAGGTCTCAGCAGGTGGAGCTAAGAGAGTGATTTTTCCCCTCTATCAAAATGTAAGAGAAAGAGAAATTTTAATCACAGAAAATTTGTGATTCCCGGTTTGGGACCAATGATAGCAGCTCTTTCTTTAGTGAAACTTGCATCTCCATCTGTGAGTGAGTGAAAGTCACTCAGTTGTGTCTGACTCTTTGTGACCTCATGGACTATACAGTCCATAGAATTCTCCAGGCCAGAGTACTGGAGTGGGTAGCCTTTCCCTTCTCGATGGGATCTTCCCAACCCAGGGATCAAACCCAGCTCTCTCACTGCGGGCAGATTCTTTACCAGCTGAGCCATAAGGGAAGCCCCAGAATACCAGAGTGAGTAACCTATCCCTTCTCCCGTGGATCTTCCCAACCCAGGAATTGAACTGGGGTCTCCTGCCTTACAGGCGGATTCTTTACCAGCTGAGCCAGCAGGGAAGCCTTCCATCTACCTCCCTGTTTTCTCAAGGAGCTCCGTCCACAGCAGGCTTGCTGTTCTCTCTAAACCCTGTCTCAGGGCCTCCAGGCAGACCAGTTCCCTCCCTGCTGAGGATAAGCTGAAGGGACTCTTTCTCATCTCTCCCCACCTGACCGAAAACAAAGCCGAAGTCTGGACAACCAGGATGCACGTTTCTATACAGGTTTCTGAGAGGAACAGTCTAAACATTATTCAAACTATCAACAGAGTAATAGATGCTTATGGCTAAAGACAAAGAAATGGGGGGAGGGAAGAGACTTTTTTCAAGCATGCATCTGCTTATCTGCTGGTGGAGCATTCTTTTGAGAGGAGGCATTTGAACCAAGAAATGCCCTCATGAGTAAGGGGAGAGGGCAGACTTTGCCCCATCGGGTGATGATACACACGTTTCTGAAGAAGGAGGTAAAACAACCGGAGGTGATCCCAGCTATACTACTCTTCACAGAACATCAGGCCAAGCCAGCAGAAACCTACTAGCAGGGAAGCATTGTGTTCAGTAAAAGATGGACTTTCCTGCCCATTTCACACACCTCCTCTCTTCACTGGCCCTTCTCCTGCAGGAAATATGACCATGGAATTCTGCATTATGCCAAAAAGAAGTCAAACTCAGACATACAGCTGTTTACCTAGAAGTATACCTAAAGCCTCTGAAATGATTCTAATACTCAAAAATTGTGAGGATGACAGAGATAAACAGGAGTTAATTAACAGAGCACAATTACTTTTCCTCTGTCCAACTCTTCCCATGAAATGCAATTTACCTTGCTATTGTAATTCTCAAATTCAACTCAATCGATCGAGAATCTGAGAAACTGTATCACTGATCTTTAATTAAGAAGGCGTGATAGTTGTTCATGGAGACTTCTGTACTTTTCTGTATGCTCAGACTCAGCCACTTGGATAGTATACAAGGCAATGCCAAACGGAAAACAAAGTTTTACATGTAACCGTCATGGTTAGTAGTAAAGAATCCACCCGCCAGTGCAGGAGATGTGGGTTAGATCCCTGGCTTGGGAAGACCACCTGAAGAAGGAAGTGACAGTCCACTCCAGTATTCTTGCCTGGGAAATCCCAGGGACAGAGGTGTGCCTGGCAGGTTACAGTCCATGGGGTTGCAAAGAGTCAGACATGACTGAGCGACTAACCAGAAGAAGAAGAAGGATTAAAACAATTCAAGAAAAATACTGACTTTTAATGAAATTTTATGGATATAATTCTTCTCTCTTAATAATTAAAGAAGTGAAAGATTTATTCTGTGTATTTGGGTAAAGTAATAGTTTGATAAGTTGTATTTTTAAGCAAAACCATTATTGTGTTTGGTTATTCTAGGTTGGATAAATGTCTCCAGGTAGAAAAATAACCAATTTAAGACCTATACTGAAATTTTGTATCGGTAGACCACCTTACATCTTGAGATCATTTTTCATTCCTTATTCCATTTAATTCAATTTAAAAACTCAGTGCAGTGCTTCCTGAACCTGAATCTCTGATATGTCCAACTCAGACGTGATAAATGCCAAGATGAGCTTATAATTAACAATAAGGTACTAGAATTTGCAAGTTAAAAACATACAGTAGAATATGCACCAGGTAAAAGTCATAAAAATGCCACTCTAAGGCGGTTGCATCTGGTATGTTTTCTTGTTAGGGAAGTTAAAAATTGGAGGTGTGCCCAGGGTGACAGACAACAGGCTTGCCCATAGTTTGGGTTTGGACAAAACCCATTTGTTGGATTGGCAAGACCTACCACGTGGCTGGTATCTGTTTTGCTACTTTGAAATCTCTGTGACTCTTTATAATAACTGCAGGCATTTCTAAACAGGCACTCTTTCCCTGAAATTAAGCTAAGATTTTATACATGTAACATTAAGCGAATTCACTTATTTTGAAGTCAAGCATAAGGCATATTTTAAAATCAATGCTTTCATTTTGAGCATATAGTCCTTGTCCTGTGTACATTATATGCATTTTGAGTGTTTTAAGATTTAAAGGCTTTAGGAAATACAGATGTGGCTGATCCATATAAAGAGCTCTGAACTGAAGAAATGCAAATGACAAATTAGAGGATGAACACAATGGACTTTTCATTAGAAATTAGACTCTTCCAAAGATAAATAAAGATTGTTGAAGACAAACAAGTGCAATTGGACAGGAGGACCAATTAAACAAAAATACTGAATATGAATAAGCAAGGAGCTAAAATAAGCATGGAAGAGAAACTGAGCATAGAGTGTACCGTGAATAGACAGATGTCAAATGCCTACGCATATCTTATGTGAATAACTATGACGATCTGGGAGAAAGGCATACACTTCATCAGGAGTATCCATTACGTTTACAGGTGCATGAGCACCACGGGGTTATCTGAGTATCACGGGGTTATCTAGCCTCGGCTACCTGTCCAGGGTGCCTGTGGTGTCTGGACCTCCGCATGCATGGTCTCCTATAAAATCACTGTGTGGGCCTCCCCTCACCTGCGGGTGGTGTGCAGATCTAATCAGCCTCATGTGGATTTTCTGGAGGACAAACCGTGATCTCTGATGTCACCCTTATGTCCCCCACTATGAAGCAACAGGCCCCAGCAACTCCCTAGTTAATGCTGCCCTTCTACTTGAGAAAATGATGCTTATGGATCAAACAGATGGACTTTTATCAACTTGATAATAAGACAATGAATATAAGCCACTGAATATATGATTCATTATTAAAGACATTATACAAGAATATCAAGGTTATTCTTTACCTCTACTAGCTATATAAGAAAATATGTCCAAATTTAATTTGATTTAGGGCAATATGAATTTTTATGTCTTAAAACTAGTGGGAAAGTCTAAAGACTCTCCTTATATGGAAAAATCCAAAAACAAAAGTAAACATATGAATAAAATAATCTCATAAATTCCTTTATAGGTTTAAAATTTTACTTTTTTATGGTTAAAATGGCTATGGCTTATGAATTCTAATTTTATAGTTCTGCTATACCAAGCGTGTTGTACAGTAACACTCAAGCAGAATAATTTTCAGACATGAAAGGCTACTGCATACACATTCTGGGGGGAAAATAAACCAGAATATTACAGGCAGTAAACTTTGGGAGTAACTACTAACCCTTCCAGAAGTTAAAAAAAATCCCTCAACTTCCAGCCTGATGTTTGTTCATACAACTTGATATAACTGTCCAGAATTTAGTTCTAAAGGTAATTCAGTTTGCTTAATTGAAACAAAGCATTATCCCAAAGACAGAAAATGTCCCATCCTTGGCAATATGGTTGAAGTGACTTCATTTCCTCTGGGTTATCACAATAGCCAAACAGTGGAGACAACCTGCATATTCATGGAGAAGTGAATGACTATAAACAAGTGTGCTGCGCACACACAAGAGATGCTATTCGGCCATAAATAGGAAACCCCCTGACACGCTGCACAGCATGGAGTAACCCTGAGGACATGACGCTGAGTGGTACAAGCCAGTCTCAAAAAGACAAGCACTGCATGAGTCCACTAATATGAAATAATTAGAGAAGTCGGAGAGAGAGAGAGAGAACAGAATGGTGGCTGATGAGAACAGAATGATGGCTTGGGAAGGGTGACATGGGACCTTACTTTACAAAGGGTACAGAGTTTTCATCAGGCAAGACAGAAAGTTCTAGAACTCTGCTGTATAACACTGTGCTGACAGTGGCCAATACGGAATCACACAGGCAACCGTTTGTTCAGAGTAGGTCTCATGCTGGGTGTTATTTAGCACAATCATCAAATTCACACAGTAGATGGACAGGATTAAATAAAAATCAACTCTAGCTTCTGGGGAAAAAATGCATGATGTAAGCCACTAAATTTATGGTAATTTGTTAGGCAGCAAGACTTACAAATGACTAATTTCTCCAGGAATTCAGGCAAATTTAGGGAAAAGTTCTTGGCATAGAGATTTTAATGCTGAAGTTTTCAAATAGTTCTTTCACCTGATGTTTCATAAATCACAGAGAACTGGATACACCTTCCAAGCAAATGATAAAATGATGAGAGGGACTTGAATGGCTAAAGCAATCCCACTACTTAAATTATCAATGGAAATAAACACATTTCACAGTTTCACTAAACTGTCACAAAAGTCTTCCCTATTCGCCTCTGTCCCAATGATGTATAGAACAGTGATGTCTGAACATTGATATCACCAATATTATTTTCCTTTTAGAGCAGTCGTTTCAAGTAAACCCAAGCTTGCAAACAGACTTTTCTTAGAAAAAAAATTTTTTTCTTGTACAATGCATTGTAATTTTGGTAAACACATATAAACAAAAAGTATTCACGAATCACCCGGAGACTCACCATCCAGTGCTAGCCTTGGCTTTCTTGTTATGGTGTGGCATTTGGCTCTCATTCTCCATAAAAATAACTATAATGCATATGTATCTATCTAGAAAAAAATGGTGCCAATGAATCTATTTGCAGGGCAGGAAGAGACGCCAACATAGAGAACAGACTTGGGACCCAGCCTGTGACGAACTGAGAGAGAAGCGTTGACATATATGCAGCACCCTGTGTAAACAGCCAGCCAGCCGGAAGCTGCTGTATGGGCACTGGGAGCTCAGCCTGGGGCTCTGTGCCAGCCTAGAGGGCTGGGGTGGGGTAGGGGTAGGGGAGGTCAAGAGGGAGGGGACGTATGTAGACTTATGGCTGATTNGGGTTGGCTCCCAAATCCATTAGAGGGCAACAAGTCAGCTCCTCTGGGGGATAAGACACTGTCCACACATCTCACTGGGAGCTGGGAGGAAGTTACAGACAAGGTCCTAACCATCAGAGCTGAGTAACAGTGGAATGGGGCTATCTGCTGAGTGATGAGTGTCCTGTTGCTGGGGGCATGCAAGAAGAAGTTGCATGGGTAAACATCAGAATTCCAGGCAGCGAACTGGATTAGACATCCATCAGTGTCTTTTGGCTCTGAGCTGTAGAGCAGGATAGGAAGGAGGCCAAAGCCAGCAAACAGACCTCAGCTGCTGAGCCCACAGGGGGTCCCAGACAGGGCTTCAGCAGGAAAGGAGTGGGGTCATGTCCACCTTGGGGAGGCATAGGGTGTCTCCAACACTCTCCCCTATTCCCTGGCCCCTTCCTTCCGTGTTCACTGGAGTGGCAGTCCCTAGCACATACCATGGGAAACCTCGGAAATAAGACAAAGAACTCTGGCTAATTCTTGCTCATGTCTGAGCATGGTGATCCGCACTATGCCTGGGCACAGGAGGGCCTGGCTGCCTGGCGAGGCAGGGAAGCGTATATGTACTTGATGGGTAGGGGTCTTTAGGGGGATCCACCTAGCTGCCTTCCTCAGACCACTTCTACCCCCATGATGGGAAGAAGCACCACTGTTCCTAGTATCCTGGTATGCTTGCAGTGGTGGGGGCCCCTCTACCCCAGACCCAAAGCCTCCCTCTCCCTCTGGGGGCCATTGCAGACTTCCTGAAGGGTGGGGAGCCCCTCTCCTGAAGGGTGGGGAGCCCCTCTCCTGTAGGGTGGGGCGCGCCACCCTGCCACAGGAGGCCTGCCAGCCACTTTCCCCCTCTTCCCTGGTGAAGTTCGCCTGCAAAAATAATGTCAGTGTGCTTTTCAGCGCTGACAGAAATCCCACTGATAATTGGGAAGAACAGAAAATGCAAACGTTAAAATCTGCCGTGTCATGGGTTCACTTTTCTGATTGCCTGATAAACGCACCGTCCACCGACAGATGCTGTATTATTAACACTTGATTTAAAAATCACTTCAGGTTTGAACCAGCCCGTCGAGAAGGGAGCGTCTTGACAAGACTTGTGGTTTGTGATTGACAATTAGTAATATTCGGTGTGTCACAACATAGATAGTGTGACTTATTGGTGCCAGTGTAACGCAACACATTTCATCTGAGCCTCTCAGATTGGTACATAGGAATAAGAAAGAAAGGATGGAGTCCCATTCAGCCGACTTTGATTACCAACAAAAGGGAGTTTGTACATACCTGTTTCGGCATGCCCCACCTGGATTTCCATCAATCAGCCAGACGGCTGGGACCCCCTCTTCTCTTTGGGAAGGAGACCCTCAACAGAGTTGGATCTCATTATAGATGTGTATAAGAGACAGGTATTCACGAATCACCCGGAGACTCACCATCCAGTGCTAGCCTTGGCTTTCTTGTTATGGTGTGGCATTTGGCTCTCATTCTCCATAAAAATAACTATAATGCATATGTATCTATCTAGAAAAAAATGGTGCCAATGAATCTATTTGCAGGGCAGGAAGAGACGCCAACATAGAGAACAGACTTGGGACACAGCCTGTGACGAACTGAGAGAGAAGCGTTGACATATATGCAGCACCCTGTGTAAACAGCCAGCCAGCCGGAAGCTGCTGTATGGGCACTGGGAGCTCAGCCTGGGGCTCTGTGCCAGCCTAGAGGGCTGGGGTGGGGTAGGGGTAGGGGAGGTCAAGAGGGAGGGGACGTATGTAGACTTATGGCTGATTCACCTTGGCGTATGGCAGAAACCAACATATTGGAAAGCTATTATCTTCCAATCAAAAATAAATTTGTAAAAAAAATATTTTTTAAGAATTAAAAGATAATTGTAGTTCTCAAAAATATTTAAAAAGAATTTAAAAATTAAACAAAAGGAATTAAAAAATAACTATCCTGAAAAGTGAGATAATAAAAACCTATCATGTACCTCCTCTTTTTAAAATTTTTCCTTTTGCAAAAAATAATTCTGGCTCAATAAATATTTCTTGACCATCTGCTTTGGAAATGTAAGATAACACATCCTTCCCTGGGATGATGGGAATAAAACGATGCATCTGTTCACCATTTTTCACTCATTTGATTCATCCATTCATTGATTCATTCATTCACTATTTACTGAGGTCTAATGTGTGGGAAATGTGTGGGGAACATACAGAGAAAGACAGAATCATACTGGTCAGAGAACTCAGTCCGATGCGAACACTGATACTCAAATGAACGATTACCAGAGGGAAAGGAGTAAAGGAGTGTTGAATCATACAGACGTCTGCTGACATCTGGCCACTCCTGTTTGTAGCTCATAATCTTGGCAAATGCCTCTTTTTGCACCTTTATTTATTTGTTGAATTCAGACTATCTACCTCTCTGAGCAGCAACGAAGACTGCTGCTGTTGTTTAGTCGCTAAGTCACATCCAGCTCTTTTGCCCTCCTCATGGACTGGTGTCTGCCAGGCTCCTCTGTCCATGGGATTTTCCCAGCAAGGATACTGGAGTGGGTTGCCATTCCTTCTCCAGGGGATCTTCCCACCACAGGGGTAGAACCTGAGTCTCCTTTCTGTGTCTCTTTCATTGCAGGCGAATTCTTTACCACTGAGCCAGCTAGGAAGTCCAGCAGAGATTAGGAGAGAGAACAGACGGAGAGCTTGTAAGGCGGNGCCCTCCTCATGGACTAGTGTCTGCCAGGCTCCTCTGTCCATGGGATTTTCCCGGCAAGGATACTGGAGTGGGTTGCCATTCCTTCTCCAGGGGATCTTCCCACCACAGGGATAGAACCTGAGTCTCCTTCCTGTGTCTCTTTCATTGCAGGCGAATTCTTTACCACTGAGCCAGCTAGGAAGTCCAGCAGAGATTAGGAGAGAGAACAGACGGAGAGCTTGTAAGGCGGGGCTTTAGGTGCTGGCGGCTAACTGGTTGCCCTGTGACGTGATGAATTCTGTGACAGTGTGCTTCTGAGAGGAAGGGGTTAAAGCAGGCTGCTTTGACTCACTCCCTTTTCCAAGTTATCCCACGGGGCTGGCATGTGGTCTAATCTCCTTGTCAACTGGAGTTGCTAAGAGAAAGAGGTCTTTTTTCTGTAATACCCTTAGCAAGATATCCCTGGGTAAAGACTGTTGTTCAGTAGCTCAGATGTGTCCAACTCTTTGCAAACTCATGAAATGTAGCACGCCAGGTTTCCTTGCCCTCACTAGCTCCCAGAGTTTGCTCAAACTCATGTCCGCTGAGTCAGTGATGCCGCCCAACCATCTCATCCTCCGTCACTCCCTTGTCCTCTTGCCCTCTGTCTTTCCCAGCACCAGGGTCTTTCTTACCTGCAGCNAAAAGAGGTCTTTTTTCTGTAATACCCTTAGCAAGATATCCCTGGGTAAAGACTGTTTGTTGTTCAGTAGCTCAGATGTGTCCAACTCTTTGCAAACTCATGAAATGTAGCACGCCAGGTTTCCTTGCCCTCATTAGCTCCCAGAGTTTGCTCAAACTCATGTCCGCTGAGTCAGTGATGCCACCCAACCATCTCATCCTCCGTCACTCCCTTGTCCTCTTGCCCTCTGTCTTTCCCAGCACCAGGGTCTTTCTTACCTGCAGCTAACAGAACCTGGGATCTACAGGATGTAGCTTCTCTGTTTGTCTGAGGCTTCCTATTGCCTGCATCCTCAACATCCCTTTCATAAAGCTTGGTTGTGACTAGGAGCTCGTGTGTGTGTGTGAGTCAGCATTAAAAAGCTGCCTGGGCATAGCTAGTGGACCACTCGTGGAGGAAGGCATCTGGTGAAGGGAGACTCAGAGGGCATCTGCAGACTTTAAAGAAGACAGAGAAGGGAGGTGAGAGAGGCATGGTGTGGAGTGAGAGGCCCAAGTTCAAACTTAGTGGGGAGGAGAGAGGCTGATCGTGAGGGTCAGGTGTGCCTGGGAAAGAAATAAGAACTTTGCTGTGAAGGCCAGGCAAAGCCACAGAGTGACTCTCACTATGGGATTACTTGACTAGAATAAGGGACCTTAAGAGGGGACTAGGATAGGGTGACTAGGGCAGGGAGTGCCCTTGGGAAGGCTGGGGTCCCGATCAGGGGCAATATCTGAATAAATGAAGAGCACAGGCTGAGGATGAAAGGAGAGAAAAGATTTGAAAGCTATTTAGGAATATATATGGAGAAGGCAATGACAACCCACTCCAGTACTCCTGCCTGGAAAATCCCATGGATGGAGAAGCCTGGTAGGCTATAGTTGTTGGGGTTGCAAAGAGTCAGACATGACTCAGTTCACTTCTTAGGAATATCCAAGACTTCAAGAAGCCTTAATTTAACAAAGGAGTTAAAATATGGATAGAGAAGAGTATAAAAGGAATGATAAGAATATTTGATCATGTTTTTGAGCTCTGACATTGCACCAGAAAAATGTACATATATACTTTAAATACATTAACTCAGTAAAACCTTATACTGACTCTGGGAGGTAAGCTCTGTTATTATTGCCATTTCAAAGATGTGGAAAGTGAAGCCTAGCAACATTACACAGCCTTGGACTGTAAACCAAGACAGTCCAGAACCCAAACTCTTAACTATTACAATATTAGAGTATTTCACAAACATGGCAGAAAACCACAGAGCCATAGGAGAGNATACATTAACTCAGTAAAACCTTATACTGACTCTGGGAGGTAAGCTCTGTTAATTATTGCCATTTCAAAGATGTGGAAAGTGAAGCCTAGCAACATTACACAGCCTTGGACTGTAAACCAAGATAGTCCAGAACCCAAACTCTTAACTATTACAATATTAGAGTATTTCACAAACATGGCAGAAAACCACAGAGCCATAGGAGAGATTGCATCCTCCCCCTGTGACACCTCTCCCCCCACAAAAAAGGATAATTGTTCAGGGCAGGTGTGAGTTCTAGCTGGTCACACATACGGTCATTCTAGAAGAAAGGGTCAGAACACGCCACATCAGGGGTCCCCAGCCTTCTGGGCACCAGGGATGGTTTTGTGGAAGACAGTTTTTCCACAGACTGCAGGCGCTGGAGGTGGTTTCAGGATGATTCAAGCACGTTTCATCTCTCGGGCACGTTACTTCTATTGTAAATCGTGGCCTCGTGGTAATGTGGTAATGTGAGTGATGGAGAGCGGCTGTAGATACAGATGAAGTTTCGCTCCCGCTCACCGCCGGCTGTGTAGCCCCAGTTTCTAACAGGCCATGGCCCAGTACTGGTCCACGGCCCAGGAGCTGGGGCCCACGTTCTGTATCATCTAAGAACACTGCTTGTTACATCTGACATAGCATATGCTAAATGCTGTAATCCATTAACTTATTTTTACACTTTGGATAGACCATATTCACAGGCCTCTAAATTATTTTTTTAAATACATTGAACAAGTCCTCCTATGTAAATCTGGCCTGCTTTCTTTGATAAGACTTCAACATCAGAAATAGCAGATGCAAGATTTGACTCATGTTCAAAAGTGAGTTCAAAAGTGAGATTAGAAAGCAGATTTTTCTTAAAATGCAGCTGATCTCCCCTTTAGCTTTTATTATATAAAGAAAAGGAAAGAAAGCTTTAAATCTTTCTTTGAAAAGTAAGACTAAAGCTTCACCTCCAAAAGATAGAATAACCCATTACCAAGCAGGTGTGTCTTTCTCAGGAATTTAATTTTGGGAAAAAGAACCTTCATCATTTTGAGGTGTACTCAAGCAAATAGATGATTATAATACTTGCTCCTAAGAAGAACCAGCCATGCTTGCTTCATCTTTGCAAACTGCCTTTCCACGCTCCATATTCTTAATTCACATTTTATGACCTTTATCTTATTGGAGAGAGATTTATTTAGCTTTTGTAAACCTGAAAATTCCCTGACACAGACCTAACATTGAAAGGAAGAGAAGGACATGGCATTACTTTCTCTAATCTAACATGGAAAAGGGTTAGTTCAGTTCAGTTCAGTCGCTCAGTCATGTCCAACTCTTTGCGACCCCATGAATCGCAGCACGCCAGGCCTCCCTGTTCATCACCATCTCTCGGAGTTCACTCAGACTCACGTCCATCGAGTCCGTGATGCAATCCAGCCATCTCATCCTTGGTCGTCCCCTTCTCCTCCTGCCCCTAATCCCTCTCAGCATCAGAGTCTTTTCCAATGAGTCAACTCTTCGCATGAGGTGGCCAAAGTACTGAAGTTTCAGCTTTAGCATCATTCCTTCCAAAGAAATCCTAGGGCTGATCTCCTTCAGAATGGACTGGTTGGCTCTCCTTGCAAGAGTCTTCTCCAACACCACAGTTCAAAAGCATCAATTCTTTGGCGCTCAGCCTTCTTCACAGTCCAACTCTCACATCCATACATGACCACAGGAAAAACCATAGCCTTGACTAGATGGACCTTAGTCGGTTAAGTGTCCCTGAAAAATGAACGCACGAGGACCACGTGGGATGGGCCCACCAGTTGTCAAACATACTGAGGCTCAGGGGAACTGAGGCTCAGGGGAACTGCGGCCCGGCGCCAAGCAGGGCTGATGGAGAGCTGGGTGCGAGGCTGCCAGTTACAGAGGTCGCGCCTGACATCACCTTGGACGCAGCTTCCGTTAGATGCCTGCTTCTTGTTTCTGGAGCACCACATCCACCTTCGTGCTGCAGGGGAGCTGTCCTGGCAGGGGGGCGGGCGGGCGGTGTCTGCAGCCACCCATCTGGATCCAAAGTATGAATCTGGGTGCTCCTGTTTATAAAAGCAGGAGCTTAGTTGGTAAAGAATCTGCCTGCAGTGCAGGACACACGGGATCGATCCCTGGGTTGGGAAGATCCCCTGGAGAAGGAAATGGCACCCCACTCCAGTATCCTTGCCTGGAAAATCTCATGGACAGAGGAACCTGGTGGATTGCAGCCCATGGGGTCACAAAGAGTCGGGCACGACTGAGTGACTGACACATGACATACACAGGACATGGACGCAACCTAGATGTCCGTCAGCAGACGAATGGATAGAAAGCTGCGGTGCATGTGCACAATGGAGCATTACTCAGCCATTAAAAAGAATACATTTGAATCAGTTCTAATGAGGTGGATGAAACTGGAGCCTATTATACAGAATGAAGTAAGCCAGAAAGAAAAACACCAATACAGTATACTAATGTATATATATATGGAAATTAGAAAGATGGTAGAGATGACCCTATATGTGAGACAGCAAAAGAGATGTATAGAACAGTCTTTTGGACTCTGTGGGACGAGAGGGTGGGATGATTTGAGAGAATAGCACTGAAACATGTATATTATCATATGTGAAACAGATCGCCAGTCCAGGTTCAATATATGAGACAGGGTGCTCAGGGCTGGTGCACTGGGCTGACCCTGAAGGTTGGGATGGGGACGGAGGGGAGGAGGGTTCAAGATGGGGAACACATGTACACCCATGGCTTATTCTTGTCAATGTATGGCAAAACCCACTACAATATTGTACAGTAATTAGCCTCCAATTAAAATTAATTAATAAAAAAATCTGGGTGCTCATCCACATAAATATGTCACAGGATGCAAATGTCTACGGTCAACCTTGTCAAGTATCTAGAAGGAGAATCTAGTAAGTTGACTATTAAAGACGGAAGTTGACTAAGTATTAACAAAGAAGAAGCATGTAAGGAAAACTGTAGGAAATTGGTGTATAATTGTCAGCTGAGAAGGTCTGGGTTGAGGTAAAGTGCTTGCTGGAAATCAGGTGACCTTGATGGCCCAGGACCTCTGTGTGAATGAACTCATCTGACCTCACCATGTCTGGATTTCTTCAGTTATAAATAAGCGAGGTAACTTATTATCTTACGTTTATTTTATTTGTAAAGTTTACAGCTTTTACTTGAATCACAAAAATTAAAGAGGCATAATAGCTGTTCTATGGCTTCCCGGGTGGTGCTAGTGGTAAAGAACCCACCTGCCAATGCAGGACATGTCAGAGGCAGGGATTTGAGCTCTGGGTTGGGAAGATTCCCATGGAGAGGGAAATGGCAACGTACTCCAGTATTCTTGCCTGGAGAATCCCATGGACAGAGGAGCCTGGCGGGCTACAGTCCATGGGGGTCGCAAAGACATGACTAAAATGACTTAGCATGGATGCACGTAACAGCTGTTCTGTAACTGAACTAGCCTGGGAGAAAGTCTACACCAGTTCTTTCAAGTCCTTTCAAAATCAACATTCCCTTCCACCATTTTTCAAACTACTGTGTTTGAAAGATGTTTATCTGCCAAAGAAATGATAAGTAATTTTCTCTAGCTCTCTNCATTCCTTCCAAAGAAATCCTAGGGCTGATCTCCTTCAGAATGGACTGGTTGGCTCTCCTTGCAAGAGTCTTCTCCAACACCACAGTTCAAAAGCATCAATTCTTTGGCGCTCAGCCTTCTTCACAGTCCAACTCTCACATCCATACATGACCACAGGAAAAACCATAGCCTTGACTAGATGGACCTTAGTCGGTTAAGTGTCCCTGAAAAATGAACGCACGAGGACCACGTGGGATGGGCCCACCAGTTGTCAAACATACTGAGGCTCAGGGGAACTGAGGCTCAGGGGAACTGCGGCCCGGCGCCAAGCAGGGCTGATGGAGAGCTGGGTGCGAGGCTGCCAGTTACAGAGGTCGCGCCTGACATCACCTTGGACGCAGCTTCCGTTAGATGCCTGCTTCTTGTTTCTGGAGCACCACATCCACCTTCGTGCTGCAGGGGAGCTGTCCTGGCAGGGGGGCGGGCGGGCGGTGTCTGCAGCCACCCATCTGGATCCAAAGTATGAATCTGGGTGCTCCTGTTTATAAAAGCAGGAGCTTAGTTGGTAAAGAATCTGCCTGCAGTGCAGGACACACGGGATCGATCCCTGGGTTGGGAAGATCCCCTGGAGAAGGAAATGGCACCCCACTCCAGTATCCTTGCCTGGAAAATCTCATGGACAGAGGAACCTGGTGGATTGCAGCCCATGGGGTCACAAAGAGTCGGGCACGACTGAGTGACTGACACATGACATACACAGGACATGGACGCAACCTAGATGTCCGTCAGCAGACGAATGGATAGAAAGCTGCGGTGCATGTGCACAATGGAGCATTACTCAGCCATTAAAAAGAATACATTTGAATCAGTTCTAATGAGGTGGATGAAACTGGAGCCTATTATACAGAATGAAGTAAGCCAGAAAGAAAAACACCAATACAGTATACTAATGTATATATATATGGAAATTAGAAAGATGGTAGAGATGACCCTATATGTGAGACAGCAAAAGAGATGTATAGAACAGTCTTTTGGACTCTGTGGGACGAGAGGGTGGGATGATTTGAGAGAATAGCACTGAAACATGTATATTATCATATGTGAAACAGATCGCCAGTCCAGGTTCAATATATGAGACAGGGTGCTCAGGGCTGGTGCACTGGGCTGACCCTGAAGGTTGGGATGGGGACGGAGGGGAGGAGGGTTCAAGATGGGGAACACATGTACACCCATGGCTGATTCTTGTCAATGTATGGCAAAACCCACTACAATATTGTACAGTAATTAGCCTCCAATTAAAATTAATTAATAAAAAAATCTGGGTGCTCATCCACATAAATATGTCACAGGATGCAAATGTCTACGGTCAACCTTGTCAAGTATCTAGAAGGAGAATCTAGTAAGTTGACTATTAAAGACGGAAGTTGACTAAGTATTAACAAAGAAGAAGCATGTAAGGAAAACTGTAGGAAACTGGTGTATAATTGTCAGCTGAGAAGGTCTGGGTTGAGGTAAAGTGCTTGCTGGAAATCAGGTGACCTTGATGTCCCGGGACCTCTGTGTGAATGAACTCATCTGACCTCACCGTGTCTGGATTTCTTCAGTTATAAATAAACGAGGTAACTTATTATCTTAGGTTTATTTTATTTGTAAAGTTTACAGCTTTTACTTGAATCACAAAAATTAAAGAGGCATAATAGCTGTTCTATGGCTTCCCGGGTGGTGCTAGTGGTAAAGAACCCACCTGCCAATGCAGGACATGTCAGAGGCAGGGATTTGAGCTCTGGGTTGGGAAGATTCCCATGGAGAGGGAAATGGCAACGTACTCCAGTATTCTTGCCTGGAGAATCCCATGGACAGAGGAGCCTGGCGGGCTACAGTCCATGGGGGTCGCAAAGACATGACTAAAATGACTTAGCATGGATGCACGTAACAGCTGTTCTGTAACTGAACTAGCCTGGGAGAAAGTCTACACCAGTTCTTTCAAGTCCTTTCAAAATCAACATTCCCTTCCACCATTTTTCAAACTACTGTGTTTGAAAGATGTTTATCTGCCAAAGAAACGATAAGTAATTTTCTCTAGCTCTCTTTCCCTCTTCTTTTTTCCTTTCTTCTCATTTTCTAAGGCAAAGACACATGTTACTGTTAATGAGGATTCAGGTCAGCCTGAGTTAACCGCTATTATCAGACTAAGTTGATGCAATTTCTGCCCCAAAGCAACTTGACATTTCCGTTAAACTGTGCAGGCTTCTCAAAGGAAACTGTACACTTTCCTTTAGAAAGTGAAGGTGTGAAGCATTAGCTGCTCAGCCGTGTCTAGCTCTTTGCAACCCCATGAACTGTAGCCGATCAGGCTCCCCTGTCCATGGAATTCTCCTGGCAAGAATACTGGAGTGGGTTGCCATTCCCTTTTCCAGGGGATCTTCCCAACCCCATGGGTCTCCCGCATTTCAGGCAGATTCTTTACTGTCTGAGCCACCAGGGAAGACTCACACTTTCCTTTAAGCCCTTTTGAAATATGAAAGGTGGCACCTGGATGCCCAGGGTTGTCCTGTGGGGCCCAGAACTGGGGCGATTCCTCTGTTCTCTGCTCCTTGTGCTGCCGGGCGCTCGCGCTGATGGGGGTTCTGCTCTGCACCAGCCCTGTCTTTCCAGGTGAGGCTCTTCTCCTTCCCTTGTGCACACGGCTCACCACCGGTGCCTGCCCCACCTCAGTGTCCTTCGATCTGCAGGCTTCCTAGCGGCTTCTCTGGTGGTTTATCCCAGAAAGTCTCTCTAATCACCAGGTCCAGACAGAACACCACCCAGCCAGCTACTGTTCCTGCAGGGGCCCTGGATCAGCCCCAGGTTCTCCAGTGGGGCTTCTGAACAGGCTGTTCATAGTATCAATAGGCACTTTAGAAACTGGATGTGGTAGCTGAATCAAGGTCAGGCTTTACGACTGTAACAAATGACTGATGCTTAAGCAGGCAACTTTACTGTGAGACAACATGGGGACAGTCAGAGGGCCTGAGCTTCACAGAGGACTAAACATAGAGGATCACCTCAAGACCTTTGACCTGCTGATCATTAAAGAAGAATTTATCAGTCAGTGCAATAACTTTCGATGAAACTGAAGAGGAAAGTCTATCAATAAAACAGCTGATAGTCCTGTATGATCAAGAAACAGACAAGACAGATTGCATTCTGATCTCTGGGAAAAAGGAAGAGCTTACATCTGCCAAAAAAAAAAAAATTACCTCACTATCTCAACTGAGTTGATAGTTCAGGGGCTCTAAAATACAGATACGCCTAGCTTAAGAATAATTGGATAAATTTACACACAGCTGATGACTACCCTGTAAGTCCAGAATTTACCCAAATGCATTTGCTCACGGGTCTATAGCCATGTACCTTCACTCTTAATTTAGCCATTTCTCCAGGTCCATGCTTGATTCCTGACTTCGACATTAACCTTGAGATCTCTCCGAAGACTGTCTACTCTGAGAAGCTTAAAAGCATCTGTCAAATCATGAGATGATTTCTCCAATGGCCTATATGCATGTAAGGGTAATTCAAGGGATTTATCTGGTGGTCATGACATCTAATTGTTTCTCTGAGGACCTGATTAAAAACCTTTACAAGTGAAGTCTGGGAACAGAAACCATCTCCAGACGTTTGCGA
>SJYW01014034.1:192523-207117 GCA_006410735.1 Raphicerus campestris
AAACGCAGTAAGCAGACTGAAGGGCGGTGCCCCAAAGGCTGGAGGTGGAGTCTCAGGAGAACAAGCCAGCAGGGATGAAAGCACGAAGGCAGGGCCTGTGTGGCCAGCACATGACTGCCAGGGCCTCCCGTCTTTCCAGAGCTACTGTCCTGGGCTCTTCACCTCAGAGACAGCAAGACCCCCACCTGGGAGGGCTGCTCGTTCCATATTAGCACCGAGCCAGAAGCTCAGGGCCGGAGCCGTCAGAACCACTGTGATGGGGAGAGTGCTCTGGGGAGCTTTTGCTGTGGAGCACACAGGGGGATTTGTTTAATTCGACCTCTTTGTCTTGGGAAGAACAGGACTTACACCATCCCGAGTTAATAAGAACTCTCCCCTAAATAGGGGCTTCCCAGGTGCCACTGGGGGTAAAGAACCCACCTGCCAAGGCAGGAGATGTAAGACACTCGGGTTCGATCCCTGGTTTGGGAAGATCCTCCGGAGGAGGGCATGGCAACCTGCTCCAGTATCCTTACCTGGAGAATCCCATGGACACAGGAGCCTGGCGGGCTACAGTCTGTATTGCTGCAGAGAGTAGCACACGACTGAAGTGACTTAGCACACACACGTCCCCTAAATAATTCCCGTTTCACCTTCTCTAGTGTTCTGGATGAGCCGTGTTTAAACCATATTTCAGCAATCTCTATGTGTACCCTTTACCCCCAAGACCTTGGAAGCAAGAAGCAGAGGTGTCCCTCAGCAAAGTCCTCACAGGTTCAAGGAGAGTTTCGAGCTCCCAGGGACCCTGGTTATCCGCTTGTGACCCACTCGCTTCACTTTTCTGATGATAACCAAAACTCCAAGCAGTAAAGCAAGGTGGTCTCTGGAACTCTAGGAGGCGCCCTCACAGGTCGGCCCACTTCCTTCCGCCCCTGCCGGCAGAGACAAAGCCATCCGTGGCGTTTGCAGAGAGGAAGAGACAGGGTGCAGACGGGCTCAGGGCCTCAGCCAGATCTCAGCTCTTCCGTCTGATGGCCAGGCCCACCTTCTTAAGGTCACGGGGCTCGTGGGGGCAGAGTCTGGGGTCTAAAATCACTTCTGCTTCTGAGACTTTCCCGCTTCTCGGTGCCTCTGGGCGCACCGGCAGCATTTGCTGGACCAGAGCCTGGGGGGGACACCGCTCCGCGTGCAAGGCAGGTTCACACACGGCAGAGTCCTGTCGCTTCACTGTCTACTTTATTTTCCTCTCAAGGTAAACCGTGTTGTTGTTCAAATCGGCTTACGCGCATGCGTGAGTGAGTGTAACCAACAAGGTCATTGGGACCAGAATACAGTTCTGGCAGCGATCCTACCACTGAGGAGTTCAGTGTGACCAAAGCTCTGTTTGGCCAGAAACAAACTTCCTGCCGCTGGTAGGCCCACAGGAAAGGAATATCACACTGGCGTGCGCACATTTCTTACTACGGTCTCTCTGCTCTCAACAGGCGGTCACCGGACAGTGTTCTACAGAGCCCTCTGGTTCGCTCGTGACCTTGGAGGTCTCTGACAGCAGAGAACACGGAGGGGCCCGGGAAGCCTGCCGGCCCTCTACGGCACGTCTCCTCCGGTTTGGGCAGCTTCTGTTTCACAGTTCATGGGAAAACACTACATGATGGGTTTCGCTGATTTGTATGTAGGTGTGAGCTTTTTAAAAATTTAAAACCACTTGATAACTTGGCTAATTTTATTATTTATCTTTTTTTTCTTTTTTTACAAATTGGGTGTAATAAGCCTGAAACTGTGATACTCACAAGTCATTTTGTATCCAAAACTTTCAGATCTCCATGCTAAAGTTTCCAAATAACCATACCAGGGGCAAGGATAGGAATGGTGGGTTAAAAAAAATGCTCGCCCTGGATTGAACCACAATCCAAATTATAAAAATTGAAAAAAAAAAAAAAAAACACAGTGAGAGGTAATATTAGATACAGGACAGAGAAGCAACAGGGTCAATTTCTACAATTAAAAAACTCCCACTTATTAAGTAGCTATTTCTAGCTCTACGTACCTTATTTCTCAGAGAAGGCAATGGCAACCCACTCCAGTACTCTTGCCTAGAAAATCCCATGGACAGAGGAGTCTGGAAGGCTGCAGTTCATGGGCTCACTGAGGGTTGGACATGACTGAGTGACTTCACTTTCACTTTTCACTTTCACTGGAGAAGGAAATGGCAGCCCACTCCAGTGTTCTTGCCTGGAGAATCCAAGGGACAGGGGAGCCTGGTGGACTACCGTCTATGGGGTCGCACAGAGTTGGACACGACTGAAGTGACATAGCAGCATAACTTACTTCTAGCTTTCAATACATTATTGAATTAGGAATAATATTAAGATTCCTGACATTAGGAAAGATGACCAAGAGGATGATTTACCTGGCCTGGCCNCGCACAGAGTTGGACACGACTGAAGTGACATAGCAGCATAACTTACTTCTAGCTTTCAATACATTATTGAATTAGGAATAATATTAAGATTCCTGACATTAGGAAAGATGACCAAGAGGATGATTTACCTGGCCTGGCCACAAAGCAGAAAGATCCCCCAGTGTTTAGTTCTGGTATTTCTGACTCCAAAGTCCCTGGCCTTCCATCACCATCCTCATGCCATCCCAGCTTCAAAAATACCATATGGACAGGTGTGTTTCATAAAGTTTGTCAAGTGACTAAATGAAATATGAGTCTGAAAAATGTACCTTCCACTGGTGATTCTAGCTCAGGTTTTAACAAAAGCCATGAAATTAAAAGACGTTTACTCCTTGGAAGAAAAGTTATGACCAACCTCGATAGCATACTGAAAAGCAGAGACATTACTTTGCCGACTAAGGTCCGTCTAGTCAAGGTTTTTCCAGTGGTCATGTATGGATGTGAGAGTTGGACTGTGNACCCTGATGCTGGGCAAGACTGAAGGCAGGAAAAGAAGTGGATGATATGGTTGGATGGCATCAATGACTCAATGGACAAGAGTTTGTGCAAACTCTGGGAGATAGTGGAGGACGGAGGAGCCTGGCGTGCTGCAGTCCATGGGCTCGCAGAGTCAGACATGACTGAGCGACTGAACAGTGACAACAAAGGTCCAGGCACGTGTCCTTGTTTGTCGCAATTCTCTCTGTGAACTTGGTACTACTGGCGTGATTCTACTGATGAAATAGGCTGAAATAGTGGACTGAGAGGCCAAGTAATTTTCTAAAGTGGTGCCAAGATTCAAAAATGAGTCTCTTTGCCAGTAAAATCCAGGATATTTTCAGGAGGGGTTCTCCAAGAGCAGAAGTNGATTCTACTGATGAAATAGGCTGAAATAGTGGACTGAGAGGCCAAGTAATTTTCTAAAGTGGTGCCAAGATTCAAAAATGAGTCTCTTTGCCAGTAAAATCCAGGATATTTTCAGGAGGGGTTCTCCAAGAGCAGAAGTGATAATACACCACTGACCACTCCTGTGAGACCTGATCATGGGGGCAGAAAGAGACACTTGCTTGCACAAGAAGCAAGTCCTTGCCGTCTAACTAGGTGGTAACTGGCTGGGTCTACATCCAGCTCCTCCCTCAGCTTAAAGCTCAAACACACATATGGAGAAAGACAAGGAGAAAGGCAGGAAGATTGGGGATGGACGGAAATCAACTCAGTGAGCCAGTCTGGTAACTGGGGAGGAAGGGGGGTAAAAGGAATTCATACCTGTGTGTGTATGTGTGTGTGCGTATAGTATTAGAGTTGATATAAGTGACTGCCTTAACAAAGATCTCATCCATAAATATACTCGTAACTCTAGTCCTCAAACTTTATGCTCAGTAATTCACTTGTCATATTGTAGAAGCATTTTTCAGTTGATTTGGACACACTCATCAAATACCGACTGAGGACTTTCTAGATAGAGAGCTGGCAGAATGAGCACCTTTTGAGCCCATTTATCGAGCATGTGCTATGTTCTGGACTCTGAAGATTCAGATGTAAAAAATAAGGTCCGTGTCCTCTTAGCAAACGCTGCTTGGAACAGACAAGGAAAAGAAGAAACTGTCGTCAATTCCTGGTCCCCTCTTTTGAGATTTCCGTAAGAGACGATGAAAGCTACAACCACTTTAGATGTCTACCTGCTCACCTGGAGAGGAGCTGAACAGAAATCATCCTGATTTCACATAAAGAAAATGTAATTGAAGTGATATGAGATTCTTTTTTCTCATCAGGGTATTGATTGCTAGGGGGAAACAAAATTGCAGAGAGAGAGGTGAGAGAACGTGATGGGTGGGGAGGGAATGTCTTTGTGCCAAGGTGATGTGTGAAGTGTCAGTGTATGAAGCTGCTGCGATTCTGTAGTGCTGCCAAAAATTAATGGAGACAATTAACTTCAGAAAACACGTGGGCACAGTATTAGCAGCACATAATCCTTCCTAGTTAAGAGGTCCTTACTGGATTACTGTGGAAAAGCTCTGGAGTTCTAATTACCTGTGGAAGTCCCACCAGGTTACTGCAAAACACGGTAATTAGGCGGCTGTAATCTAAGGTGTTCACAGGGGACTGAGGGCTCGCTCTAAGTACCGTGGTGTTTTCATGGCTATTTACTGAGCAGAGTACCGGAATTTAATGGAATTTGGTGGAATTCTCCAATGGCTCTTGTGTGCATGTAGTTAACAAAAACGTGACTTCATGAGTTCCCTGGGTTTTTGTGGAAGGGCTGAAGGCTAATCCTTAGCTAATATATGGAAAGCATATAACCTGGGTGAGGAGGGTTATGTGGATTTCTTTGGGGGATTTATTGCTCTCATCTTCAGGAGGCATTTTATTCGGGGGTATTACCCAGCTTTGAAATCACAACGTAGCTAGGAAGAATGCAGCTTTAGAAAGGAAATGCTCACAAAAGCACACAGCTTCTCTCAAACCTGGACTGACACGCCTGTGGGCCAGTCTTCTTTTACAGCAGAACTGGAACATCATGATACACGATTTCCTAAGTTTTGAGGAAGCGCCTACAACCCATGCGTGCATGGAAAGAGACACTATATGTGTTTCAGTGATAGGCACCATCTATTTATTCCAAAATGTCGGTAAATATAAAAATGCATCAAGAATGGAGTGGGAGTCTGGAATTAGCAGGTGTAAACTATTATACACAGGATGGATAAACAATAAGGTCCTATGGTACAGCACAGGGAACTAGATTCTGTATTGTGTCATAAACCATAATAGAAAATAATATATATATGTGTATATATACACACACATAACTGAGTCACTTTGCTGGACAGCAGAAACCAACACGGTAAATCAGCTATGCTTCAATAAAAAATAAATTTAAAAAACATGTATGAGTTGAGTGACGGAGACAGGTCTTTCTCTTCATTACTTTTTGCCAAGCCCGAATCACCCTCTCCCATTTCCTGGTCTGTGTATTACATTTGTGTACATAGAAATGAAACTCTGACGATAAACTTTTCTATGCTCCCAGAATACAGAACATAAAAGTAGTCCAAAGAAAAGAGTGGCATGACATGCTTACCCAGGCTCTGATCGGGGCTCAGGAAAGCAGCTCGCCTTTCTCAAGGGCTGGGTGCGCTGTCCTGGCCCGTGATCAGGAGCAGCGCCAGGCCACCGGGAAGGCATGTGGTGGTGGCCTGTGTCTCGGGCCAGCTGGGCACTTGCTTGAGCGTTTGAAGGCGGCGTTAATGAAGAGCCTGTTCTCTTCCGCCGTTCCTTCAAGGCAAAGGTGAAAGGAGGCGGCCCAGGGTGCAGAGCGCTGGATGCGGCTGCTGGCTGGAGGCCCTCCCTTCGGAGATAAGCCCCATCTGCTTTAGCCGCTGGCGTGCGTGCGCAAGTCACTTCAGTCATGTCCAACTCTTTGCGACCCCATGGGCTGTAGCCCACCAGGCTCCTCTGTCCACAGGATTCTCCAGGCAAGAATACTGCCATTTCCTCCAGTGGATCCTTCCGACCCAGATGTCCTACACTGGCAGGCAGATTCTTTACCCCTGGGAGCCTCTTTACCCCCTGGGAAGCCTCTGCTTTGGCTCCCCTAGCAAGAAGCCTCCTAACCTGCAGGCAGAGGAGAGGGCACAGCTGTTCTGCTGAAAGACTTGTAGACACAGTGCAAGTGCTCCGTGGCCTTCCTGCCCCAGGGAACTGCTACCACGCAAGACAAGACGGACACAGAGCATGAAACCAACAAGCAACAGGCAGACGGGAAACCCATCCACTGCGCAGAGAGATTTGGCAGAACTGAGAAGATTTGTGCAGAGAGACTTGGCAGGACCGAGGGGAGAGGGCAACTCTTCCCAGCGGAACAGGAGCTGGTGGGCCCTGAACTCTGATTGCATCCTATTAACCCAGCAAGGCCTACCTGCCGGCGGTAACCGCACCTCCAGCCCCGAGGGGCACAGCTCATCTCTGACTGCTGTGAAACCCGGGAGGCCAGGCGCTGTGCCAGTCTGTTAACCACACAGCGACAAGCAAGGAGCCGTGCATATATATAACATGGGCATACCCGTGTACATACAGTGTCCTACTTACATATAAGTACGTAACAAGACATCATTTGTACGTGTTAAGTTGTACCTCATTTTACCTGTTTCCAGGAGGAAGGGCAGTAATTACTTGCAGGATGGGTTTCTAGGAAGAGGTGATTCCTGGTGTGCCCTGATGCGCTAAAATGCTCTCCATGTCTGACTCCAGCAATGTAAGTTGTATCCAGGACCTATGGTTATGCTGCTTTCCTTCATCTGTACCTCTTATCATCCCAAGGGAACAAGTAAAAAACACAATCCCTTCCTTGCAGTGCTCTGGAATATTCTAGATCCTTCTGAGGAGCCTGTGCAAAGGATGAGTGGGACGTTTGTGGAAAGAAGGGTTGAGTTTTTTCTGTAACCCATTGGTCTCTGGGCTGATGCTCTTCAGATGCTGTCTCTGGGGAGCCTCCCACTATGAACAACTCAGGTGATGGGGTCTATAAATCCTCATCTTCTCCCCTCTTCACCATCCCTTCACTCCCTGCGATTTTCCTGCATCTCTCACCTACAAGAACTAAAAATTAGAACACTCTGGAAAACAAAGTAACAGAGAAACAACTAATTTTATCTTCTTAAAAGCCTACTGTTTCTACATATTTATACAAATGCTGAATTTATAGTCTCTGTGTTTGCACGGTAGCTAATTCCTTTCTATAAATGTAAGGAGGGATATCTTAGTTGAAGCAATATAATTTGACTGGCATGTTTTAAATTAAGAGGACACTAATGAAAATAGCACAAGTATATATTTTATACAGATTTACTTGTTTTATCTTCTGACATATAAAGCCTGGAAGCACTAGTTTTTAAATCTTAGCAAAATATGGGCTGTAATTTAATTGACTTAGCAACCCGACCAAGTAACACATTTATTCCCCAGGGAAATTTCTTTTCATGCTTTCTATTGGGGCTTCTAATTGACCTCTATTTCTGAATAATTGTTGAAACTAATAAGGTGGAAGGGCTGGTAATTTCAAATAGCTATAAATGAGGTATCAGANGAGGGTTATTTTCCAGTCAATTAGACATAAAGCATGATTGCTGCAGCCTGGTATGTATTCAATTAGGATCGTAATACGATTGTGCTGAGGGCAGACATTTTGTAAGTTCTCCCTGTCTGTGCTTGACAGCAAGGTGGAACCGGAGCCCCTTCTCCAGCCACAAGCTGAGAATCAGGATCACTTCCCTCTTCCGGGAGGGACCAGAGGTCTTCATCATAAGGTCCCTGACCTGCCAAAGGAAAGGCATTCTGGGGCTGGAATGCACACAGAGAAACCTGTGTTCTCTAAGAACCTACCAAGATCCTTGGAAGGAAAGCTATGATAAACCTAGACAGTGCCTTCAGAAGCAGAGACATCATTTTGCCGGCAGAGGTCTGTCTAGTCAAAACTATGGTTCTTCCAGTAGTCATGTACGGATGTGAGAGGTGAACCATAAAGAAGGCTGAGCACTGAAGAATTGATGCTTTTGAACTGGGGTGTTGGAGAAGGCTCTTGAGAGTCCCTTGGACTGCAAGGAGATCAAACTAGTCCATCCTAAAGGAAAATCTGTCCTGGGTATTCATTAAAGGGAATGATGCAGAATCTGAAGCTCAAATCCTTTGGCCACTTGATATGAAGAGCTGACTCACTGGAAAAACCCTGATGCTGGGCAAGACTGAAGGCAGGAAAAGAAGTGGATGATATGGTTGGATGGCATCAATGACTCAATGGACAAGAGTTTGTGCAAACTCTGGGAGATAGTGGAGGACGGAGGAGCCTGGCGTGCTGCAGTCCATGGGCTCGCAGAGTCAGACATGACTGAGCGACTGAACAGTGACAACAAAGGTCCAGGCACGTGTCCTTGTTTGTCGCAATTCTCTCTGTGAACTTGGTACTACTGGCGTGATTCTACTGATGAAATAGGCTGAAATAGTGGACTGAGAGGCCAAGTAATTTTCTAAAGTGGTGCCAAGATTCAAAAATGAGTCTCTTTGCCAGTAAAATCCAGGATATTTTCAGGAGGGGTTCTCCAAGAGCAGAAGTGATAATACACCACTGACCACTCCTGTGAGACCTGATCATGGGGGCAGAAAGAGACACTTGCTTGCACAAGAAGCAAGTCCTTGCCGTCTAACTAGGTGGTAACTGGCTGGGTCTACATCCAGCTCCTCCCTCAGCTTAAAGCTCAAACACACATATGGAGAAAGACAAGGAGAAAGGCAGGAAGATTGGGGATGGACGGAAATCAACTCAGTGAGCCAGTCTGGTAACTGGGGAGGAAGGGGGGTAAAAGGAATTCATACCTGTGTGTGTATGTGTGTGTGCGTATAGTATTAGAGTTGATATAAGTGACTGCCTTAACAAAGATCTCATCCATAAATATACTCGTAACTCTAGTCCTCAAACTTTATGCTCAGTAATTCACTTGTCATATTGTAGAAGCATTTTTCAGTTGATTTGGACACACTCATCAAATACCGACTGAGGACTTTCTAGATAGAGAGCTGGCAGAATGAGCACCTTTTGAGCCCATTTATCGAGCATGTGCTATGTTCTGGACTCTGAAGATTCAGATGTAAAAAATAAGGTCCGTGTCCTCTTAGCAAACGCTGCTTGGAACAGACAAGGAAAAGAAGAAACTGTCGTCAATTCCTGGTCCCCTCTTTTGAGATTTCTGTAAGAGACGATGAAAGCTACAACCACTTTAGATGTCTACCTGCTCACCTGGAGAGGAGCTGAACAGAAATCATCCTGATTTCACATAAAGAAAATGTAATTGAAGTGATATGAGATTCTTTTTTCTCATCAGGGTATTGATTGCTAGGGGGAAACAAAATTGCAGAGAGAGAGGTGAGAGAACGTGATGGGTGGGGAGGGAATGTCTTTGTGCCAAGGTGATGCGTGAAGTGTCAGTGTATGAAGCTGCTGCGATTCTGTAGTGCTGCCAAAAATTAATGGAGACAATTAACTTCAGAAAACACGTGGGCACAGTATTAGCAGCACATAATCCTTCCTAGTTAAGAGGTCCTTACTGGATTACTGTGGAAAAGCTCTGGAGTTCTAATTACCTGTGGAAGTCCCACCAGGTTACTGCAAAACACGGTAATTAGGCGGCTGTAATCTAAGGTGTTCACAGGGGACTGAGGGCTCGCTCTAAGTACCGTGGTGTTTTCATGGCTATTTACTGAGCAGAGTACCGGAATTTAATGGAATTTGGTGGAATTCTCCAATGGCTCTTGTGTGCATGTAGTTAACAAAAACGTGACTTCATGAGTTCCCTGGGTTTTTGTGGAAGGGCTGAAGGCTAATCCTTAGCTAATATATGGAAAGCATATAACCTGGGTGAGGAAGGTTATGTGGATTTCTTTGGGGGATTTATTGCTCTCATCTTCAGGAGGCATTTTATTCGGGGGTATTATGCAGCTTTGAAATCACAACGTAGCTAGGAAGAATGCAGCTTTAGAAAGGAAATGCTCACAAAAGCACACAGCTTCTCTCAAACCTGGACTGACACGCCTGTGGGCCAGTCTTCTTTTACAGCAGAACTGGAACATCATGATACACGATTTCCTAAGTTTTGAGGAAGCGCCTACAACCCATGCGTGCATGGAAAGAGACACTATATGTGTTTCAGTGATAGGCACCATCTATTTATTCCAAAATGTCGGTAAATATAAAAATGCATCAAGAATGGAGTGGGAGTCTGGAATTAGCAGGTGTAAACTATTATACACAGGATGGATAAACAATAAGGTCCTATGGTACAGCACAGGGAACTAGATTCTGTATTGTGTCATAAACCATAATAGAAAATAATATATATATGTGTATATATACACACACATAACTGAGTCACTTTGCTGGACAGCAGAAACCAACACGGTAAATCAGCTATGCTTCAATAAAAAATAAATTTAAAAAACATGTATGAGTTGAGTGACGGAGACAGGTCTTTCTCTTCATTACTTTTTGCCAAGCCCGAATCACCCTCTCCCATTTCCTGGTCTGTGTATTACATTTGTGTACATAGAAATGAAACTCTGACGATAAACTTTTCTATGCTCCCAGAATACAGAACATAAAAGTAATCCAAAGAAAAGAGTGGCATGACATGCTTACCCAGGCTCTGATCGGGGCTCAGGAAAGCAGCTCGCCTTTCTCAAGGGCTGGGTGCGCTGTCCTGGCCCGTGATCAGGAGCAGCGCCAGGCCACCGGGAAGGCATGTGGTGGTGGCCTGTGTCTCGGGCCAGCTGGGCACTTGCTTGAGCGTTTGAAGGCGGCGTTAATGAAGAGCCTGTTCTCTTCCGCCGTTCCTTCAAGGCAAAGGTGAAAGGAGGCGGCCCAGGGTGCAGAGCGCTGGATGCGGCTGCTGGCTGGAGGCCCTCCCTTCGGAGATAAGCCCCATCTGCTTTAGCCGCTGGCGTGCGTGCGCAAGTCACTTCAGTCGTGTCCGACTCTTTGCGACCCCATGGGCTGTAGCCCACCAGGCTCCTCTGTCCGCAGGATTCTCCAGGCAAGAATACTGCAGTGAGCTGCCATTTCCTCCAGTGGATCCTTCCGACCCAGGTGTCCTACACTGGCAGGCAGATTCTTTACCCCGGGAGCCTCTTTACCCCCTGGGAAGCCTCTGCTTTGGCTCCCCTAGCTGGAAGCCTCCTAACCTGCAGGCAGAGGAGAGGGCACAGCTGTTCTGCTGAAAGACTTGTAGACACAGTGCAAGTGCTCCGTGGCCTTCCTGCCCCAGGGAACTGCTACCACGCAAGACAAGACGGACACAGAGCATGAAACCAACAAGCAACAGGCAGACGGGAAACCCATCCACTGCGCAGAGAGATTTGGCAGAACTGAGAAGATTTGTGCAGAGAGACGTGGCAGGACCGAGGGGAGAGGGCAACTCTTCCCAGCGGAACAGGAGCTGGTGGGCCCTGAACTCTGATTGCATCCTATTAACCCAGCAAGGCCTACCTGCCGGCGGTAACCGCACCTCCAGCCCCGAGGGGCACAGCTCATCTCTGACTGCTGTGAAACCCGGGAGGCCAGGCGCTGTGCCAGTCTGTTAACCACACAGCGACAAGCAAGGAGCCGTGCATATATATAACATGGGCATACCCGTGTACATACAGTGTCCTACTTACATATAAGTACGTAACAAGACATCATTTGTACGTGTTAAGTTGTACCTCATTTTACCTGTTTCCAGGAGGAAGGACAGTAATTACTTGCAGGATGGGTTTCTAGGAAGAGGTGATTCCTGGTGTGCCCTGATGCGCTAAAATGCTCTCCATGTCTGACTCCAGCAATGTAAGTTGTATCCAGGACCTATGGTTATGCTGCTTTCCTTCATCTGTACCTCTTATCATCCCAAGGGAACAAGCGAAAAACACAATCCCTTCCTTGCAGTGCTCTGGAATATTCTAGATCCTTCTGAGGAGCCGGTGCAGAGGATGAGTGGGACGTTTGTGGAAAGAAGGGTTGAGTTTTTTCTGTAACCCATTGGTCTCCGGGCTGATGCTCTTCAGATGCTGTCTCTGGGGAGCCTCCCACTATGAACAACTCAGGTGATGGGGTCTATAAATCCTCATCTTCTCCCCTCTTCACCATCCCTTCACTCCCTGCGATTTTCCTGCATCTCTCACCTACAAGAACTAAAAATTAGAACACTCTGGAAAACAAAGTAACAGAGAAACAACTAATTTTATCTTCTTAAAAGCCTACTGTTTCTACATATTTATACAAATGCTGAATTTATAGTCTCTGTGTTTGCACGGTAGCTAATTCCTTTCTATAAATGTAAGGAGGGATATCTTAGTTGAAGCAATATAATTTGACTGGCATGTTTTAAATTAAGAGGACACTAATGAAAATAGCACAAGTATATATTTTATACAGATTTACTTGTTTTATCTTCTGACATATAAAGCCTGGAAGCACTAGTTTTTAAATCTTAGCAAAATATGGGCTGTAATTTAATTGACTTAGCAACCCGACCAAGTAACACATTTATTCCCCAGGGAAATTTCTTTTCATGCTTTCTATTGGGGCTTCTAATTGACCTCTATTTCTGAATAATTGTTGAAACTAATAAGGTGGAAGGGCTGGTAATTTCAAATAGCTATAAATGAGGTATCAGAACCGTTTTTTCCTTCCCTGCCAATCCACAAGTGAGTTAATATTTTAAAAGTCAGTATCGAAAATTCTGTCCTTTGAATTGATTTAATGGATGAATCAATAAGTCTAGTGTGACCATCGTAAAGCAGAAGATTAAGATCCAGGTACACCAAGTATGTAATTATATTAGAGTTAGTCACTCAAAAGGTGATATGATTGCATTTCACTAGGCAGATAAATAGCAACTGGAGAAAAGTAAAAACTTGGAAGAAGTTTAGATGACCTTTATTTGGAACTGTCACTCTCTGGGTAGGCACATTTTATTTAAAAGTAACCGTGAATCTCCCTAACATTGGGTTTCCCAGGTGCCTCAGGACTAAAGAATCTGCCTGCTAATGCAGGAGCTGCAAGAGGTGCAGGATAGATCCCCGGGTCGGGAGGATCTAGTGGAGGAGGAAATGGCAACCCGCTCCACTGTTCTTGCTGGAAAGTTCCATGGACAGAAGAGCCTGCTGGGCTGCAGTCCTGGGGTTGCAAAGAGTCAGATATGACTGAGCTCACATGAGCACAAGTTCCCTAACATCACCAGTTATTTTTCTTTCACTGGCAATGAGATATCAATGTCACAAATAATACATATTGATGAAATGTGTAGGAAAAAAGGTTCAACAGAACCAATTTACAATGTAAAATATTCAGTGTTGGAATAACGTCATTTACAGGGGTCTATGTTCTTGCTCAAGTCATTAACTTTTCCTAATCTTGATCAACGCCTACACGTATGAGATAAGTAAACCTCTCTTTAGGTTAGAGCTCTTATCTGTTTGGTTTCCTCCAAGAGGAAAGACAGAAATGATGTTCTCCTCACATTTCAGATCCATCATAATTCTATTAGCTTGCTCAATAACCTGGTACACCCAGTGCCTATCAAATATTAAAGCCTCCCCATTTATAAAATTCAAATAACAGCTCCTTTTGTTATCTAGCACTCAGTCTGTATTACATTACAGATTTATGATCACCTGTAAATTTCATGCTAATATCTAAGTTTTAAAATACGCTATGCTTTTAAGTGAGAACATAAACAAAATCATGAATAATAAAAAGTTAAGAATTATAGCAGCATAAATACTAAAGTCTAGGTTTTATCTGATACACATTTGCATTAAGTAGCACAACTGATATTTCTTGGGTCCCTGTCCCCACTATGTGCCAGGAGACACAGTGGAAAGCGCTGAGAATTCAATTGTGAGCAAGATGACGGTGTTCCTGCTGCTAAAGAGATGCCATCAAACAAACTAACCAATAATTGCAAATTACTACAAGGAGTATAAAGAAAGCAAACGGAGCCATGGCCAGGCACCTGGCTTACATATTAACAGCATATGGTTAGAGACTCTGAAAAGCTGAGACTTGAAGGAGGAAAAAGGCAAAGGGTGGAGTGGTAGGAGGCAGGGAAAAGGTCCTCCCACGCAAAGACCTTGAATTGGGAGGAACAGGGAGGAGGCCAATATGACTGCAGAAGGGCGGGAGAGGGAGAGAGGGGGAGGAAGGGAAATTTCAGGTCTTCCTAGACCTTAGGAAAAAATTATATTATTTTCCCTAATGAAACAAGCAGCCACTTAGGGGACAGGGCTGTAAGCACACCCTGGCTTGTGTGTGGTCCATGGATTGTCATATGCTCGAGAGAGAGATGAGAGACTAGCCAGTAGGTGATCACGGTAGTTGAAGAAACAGGCGGTAAAGGCTTGAACCAGGGTGATGGCCCAGAGACGCAGGGTAGTGAAAACATTTGACACACTTTAGGGAAGGGAATCAACAGGAAGCAGTGATGGATTATCAGGGCATCAGAAAGGGAGGAGCCGAGAATGGTGCTGAGATTTCTCAAGTAAGTGAGGACGGGTGATACCGGGGAAGGTTAGAGGAACAGGTTTGGCAGGTGTGTGTGGGCAGTGGGCGGTGTGTGTGTGTGTGTGTGTGTGTGTGTGTGTGCGTGTGTGT
>SJYW01014034.1:217316-260547 GCA_006410735.1 Raphicerus campestris
AAAAGCGTGTATACTATGTAGTAGCGTTTACAGACAGTTCTAGAAAATGTAAACAAGACGTGGACACAGATGAGTCCTTACATGGAGAAGGGGGGGTCGGCAGGGAGGGGGTGGAACAGGTTAGCGTGCATGTGCCTTCTGCTGGTCACGGTGATGATTTCACTGGAGGTTACATACGTGAAATCTGTCACTTATTTAAAACATGGGCATCTTGTATCAGCCCCACTTAGAGAAGAATCCATCCAATTAGAGATCAGGCAGCCACATCTCAGAGGAGTGAAGTCACTTGCTTGAGGTCACACAGGTCTAAAAGGGTTGAAATTCTATCTCCTGTCTGTCCAAGCAAGAACCCTGTCTGTTTCTCACTATACCATAGCCACCTGTCTTAACTTTCTAGGTCTCTATTTCCTCATCTGTAAAATATCCAGGTGGGTAAAATAATCCCCAAGGTTGCTATCAAATCCACAGGTCTATATGAAGCAAATTGATTTCACGTACAATCTCATTCATTAAAAATCTCTCTCATTTCAGAAGACACCAGATTTCCTCCAAACAGTGAATGGAAACATTTGAGGATGGACACACACGCTGTCCTACAACGAGGACAGCAAGCATTTCAGTATGAGCTGAGGGCGCCTCTGCTTTGCTTCCGTCAGCGGCTGATCTCTAGACTCCCTCTGGCACAGCCCTTCGTTGTAAAGGACGATGGGACCAGCTCCCTGACCATTCAGGACAGTGTGTTTGGTTGCAACGACTGGCCGTGACAGTAAGTGAATGCTTCCAAAAGCGCCAAAAAGCCATTAAAAGTGAGAGACTAGCGCACCACTGAGCTACACTTTCACTTCTAGTAACTATGACTCCTTTACCGTCAGGACTTAAGATACTAGCCACTTTAATAAAAGTTAATAGCAATACAGATTTTCCATCACCAGACTTGAGGAGCATTCATTTCTTACTTCTTTTTCAGTCTGCATACGTTCTATGCTACTAATATATATCATGCTCCGATGATCATTTTCTATTCACTGACTCAGGTACCTTTAATCCCTATATGCTGCTTTCCCACTATTTGGTTGATGTGACTTTATTGCTGTCATAGGCTGTACACAATGGTCACGACATTTCAGAATATATATCTCANAATAACAAAATGTACAGAAAGGCAGCTTTCTGCCTCCTGTTAAACATGAAAGCAAAGATGTGTTAGAGAAGATTCTTTCTCAATAGTAAGTGGCATTTTAAAAAATAAAAGCAAAATTTTATGGAATATTACATTTATATGACTGGTAATAAAGTAGATATAGTCACAAAAATATTTGAAAGGATTCCCCCCACCCAAAAAAAACACATGCAAAGTAAGCATTTTAAAAATTCATTCATTCCCTATCTCATTCACAGTTAAAATGAAGAAGACGAACTCAGGAATGCATAGAGTTATAAAAATGTCATTAACACAGTTAATGTAAAAAAAAAGGATATTTAAAAGATAACTAAACCATAGTAAATTCATATAATGCATNCACAGTTAAAATGAAGAAGACGAACTCAGGAATGCATAGAGTTATAAAAATGTCATTAACACAGTTAATGTAAAAAAAAAGGATATTTAAAAGATAACTAAACCATAGTAAATTCATATAATGCATTTCAGTGAGATACAGCTTAACCAGGCAAATATTTTATTTCACTTAGAAGCTGTCAGTTATCCTTTGGCAAAGAAAGAGAGAAGTAAAAGCTAGTTGACACACGTTCTTTATAAAAATATAAGAGATTGAACCTTGTTAGCTTTTCCTGCTGCTGTAAGGGACTGTCAAATGTGTCCTATATAGAAAATAGTTTTGAAGAAAAAAATATATAACATATTCACTTAGCCTATCCCTGGAGAAAATGGTGAGATTTTTTTAAGTGATAGAGAAAAAGAAGTGTAAAAGGATCTTAAACTTAAGATAATCAGCCTTGTTCAAAATGAGAAAAAATATGCATGTGGAAATGGCATTTTTGCAAAGGTAAGAGTGGAAAGTGGGCCCAAAGTCCTGCAGCTGCTCTGATGGTGAGCTGGTGTGGGACCTGCTGCTCTTAACCGTTACTGGTGAGAATGAAAGACAGCACACTTCTGGGGAGAAGAGTTTGGAAACATAAAAATAAATACATATTTTTCCCTTCAATACAGCAATCCCACTCTAGGAGTCCATCTCAGTGATACTCTGATCAAGAACGTGAAAACACATGTGCGTACAAGCTTACTGGTTGTTCCAATATTTGTAATAAAAAAAATGAAAACTGTTTACCAATATGGGAACAGTAAAGTATAATCACACAATGGAATTCAATAATGTTACTTTTCCGTGAAGAAAGTATACACAGATTACTAGCGACAGATCTACAGAATATACAACGCACAGTTTAAAAAAAAGGAAAAGGAAATACGCACAGTATTCTACTTTTTACTTAAGAAGATGATGCAAATCCCCTCAATATCTACATCACCTACAATCTGCTTATGTGTTTTACAGTACGGAGCTTTTTCAAATAAACGTCTACACATACATTGTAAAGAAAAGGAATATTGAAGAGAATGGTAATAAAAGTTATATTTTTTTGAATATTTCATAGCTTTGACTTTGGAATCATGTTAATATTATGTATAAATATAAAAATATAAACTATAAAAACAAAATACATTTTAAAATAGTTAAAAATATGTGTGAAAATGATGACATAATTATACAGTAATTGTACATGACTCTGTACCTCTATAATAATACACCCTAATGACAAAACAAACTGCATTAACACTTTTTCAGTAATCACACTTTGGTGATGGTGTTGGTATTCTGAAACAGATACTACTGCATATATATTATGAAATGAGACACATGAGTAATTATGTTAATATCACTCAGTAATAAGATTTTTTTGCTAACGGAGGAAGCAATGACAGTTTTAAGATCAGTGATGTCAAGTTAGAATTCCAGAACCCTGGATATAAAGTGCAAATGTCAGTATGAATACAGTTTTTACCTTTTAAAAAATGCATGTCTCCTAGCTCTTTCAGCTAGGCCTAGAGAGAGTGACCAACCTAGGAACAGTGAGCACACCAAGCATTAGGTCTGTGATTTCTAAATGCCATTTCCTATTTTGAAGGAACCAGATCCCCTGCCACACTCCATATATAGAAATTAACTTCAAAGGAATCAATGACCTAAATAGAAGAGCTAAGCTATTAGAAAAAGGATAGGGATAAATCTTCATGAAATGGGATTTGGCGCTATATTCTAAAGTTTGACATCCAAGGCACAAACAACAAAAGAAAATATAAATTGGACTTTATCAAAATGTAAAATTTTTATGTATCAAAGGACATTGTAAGAAAGTGGAAAGACAGAGAATGGGAGAAATGCTTGCCAATCATGTAATGGTGAGGCTCTAGTTTCCTGAATAAATTAAGAGCTCTTACAACTGAACAACTAAAAGACAAACAACCCAATTAAAAACAGGCCAAGGATTGAACAGACGTTTCTCCAAAGAAGATACACGAATGGCAAACGAGCATACGAGAAGACATTCGACATCACTGGTCATTAAGGAAACGCAAATCAAAACCATGAGATACCACTTTATGCTTAACAAGGTGGCTACCTAAAAAATAGAGAAATATTAATAGCAAGTGTTGGTGAGGATGTAGAGAGGTAAGAACCCTTGCTTGTCGTAGTGGAAATGTAAACTGATAAGCAGCTATGGAAGCTAGTTTGCTGGTTCCTTATGAGGCAGAATTACCATATGATCTCAAAGCTGCACCCCCAGCGAAATGAAAACAGACATTCCGAAAGAGACAAGCATTCAAATGCCTATAACAGCGTCACTCATAACAGCCGGCAGACGGAAACAGCGCACACCGGGGGATGCATGGGTCAACAGGCATGGTGTGTCCATACGGTGAAATACTATCCAGCCACAAAAACAAAGTACGGGTCCCTATCACAGCTTGGATGAATGCCAAGAACACGCCAAGTGAAAAAAAGGCAGACACAAAAGGTCTGAAATATTTAGAATTGGCAAGTCCATAAAGAAGTGCTTGCCAAATGATGGGGGAAACAGAGAATGGGAGGTGACTACTTAATGGATATATAATATTATTATGGAGTGATGAAAAAGTTTTGAAACTAGAAAGAGGTGGTAGTCACTGAATGAACAATATTAAAGCAAAAATGCCACTGAATTGTACACTTTAAATGGTTAATTGTATGTTATGTGAATTTCACCTCATTAAAAAAATACATCTAATGATATAGCACAAGTAAAGGATGTTCTGCCATGTTGGAAGATATAAAACACTTAAACAGATATTTCAGCTTTGTATCAATCTTACTTTTTAAATACATGTTCTTTCATACAATATTTATGTAGGTGTTCAAAATTTTTAGCAATAGAGGTATATGATAAAAAATTGCTCTAAATCCAGGTTAATATATCTCAACTTTTCAGAGTGAATTGATAGACATACTTTGTATATATTGGCTGAATAATATTTTAAAATTTATTTTCAATGCCTTTATGTAGATTGTACATTTTCTAGTTCAACACAGGTCCTTCAAACCCTAGGGTCTTATATTGTGATTCAAACATTAAGTTTCTTGCCCAACCATGATCAAATAGATTCTGGATTTTCAATTCCTCATTAGGGAATTGGGTATATTTAAGATAGTTTTATATCAACAAGTCTCCTTCTTCTGTTCTTAATCAATTAGAAATGGAGGAAACGGTGCTAGACTTACCCACGCAAGGCAGAGAGTAGCCAAGCTGCGGGTCGTGGACAAACTGCCGATCGTTGAGTCTGGTCACGCAGTACAGGTGGAAGCAGTCTAAGCAGACCACGTGGCGGTGGGTGCACTGGAAAACCAGGACGGGGCTCCTGCGGAGGCAAAGACATTTCCTCTAGTCCCCTCAGGCTGGAGATGCAACGTGCGGCCCAGGACACGTTTCCAGAGCCTTGTAGGGTTGCTTAGGGGATGCTCCATGTGGAGAACTGCACTGCAAAGCCCTGGGCTTGCACATATTGCGAACTGTGAAGAAGGTTGATTTTCTTAACTTTTATTTTTCATACAACCATACTGACCAATCAGCTATTTAAATCCAAGTTCAGATACAAGCTCTTCCTAGACGCCTTTGACTTATATTCCCCAATTCACCTACTCATCAGCCGTGCATTTACATATATTTCTCATGATTCACTATTCCATCATGATGTTGTTAGGCCTCTCTTCTCTTGTGAGACTATGATCTCTGTGACAGTCGACACCGAGTCTACTTGGTATTAACATTCTCATAGCACCAGGCCTCATAAGATTTTAAATAAACGATCCTTAAATTTAGTTATAATAATAAACAGTATGTAAACCCGAACTTCCCCCAAGTCAAAAGAAAAATTATCAAAGCATGTTAAAGAGTCATTCATATCTCATTGGCAAATAGAAAAGTAGAATTTAGAAATAAAAGATTATCTAACAGAGATTCATCTATGACAAGATTTTGTCTATTATGCTCCCCCATCTACTCAAATACTCAATTTCTTAAAGTTAGGAGAGTACTAATAAATCAATATATAGAAGTCCTAAAAAGTTTGGTCTTCCTTAAAAGACCACAGGAAAAATTTGCCAAGTAACCACTATTTTTTTTTTACTAGTAAATGAACTGTATGAGTTTATGACAAAAAGGAGACAAAAATAATATATTAATTTGAGATCAGCCCCAAGGCAACTTTAATAGTAAGAAAGCCATTAGATTTTATCTTGAAAGCCTATTTTCTACAGGATGATAACAAACTACAAAATATTTTTCATTTCATACCCAGTTCTTAACAGAGAAAAGCTCTTCCCCTAAAAATAAAAGAATAGAAAATAACTTCATAATAGTTAACAAGATTTAAAAAATTTTGTTTTTCTACTTATTTCCAAACAGTATACAATACACACAAAAAATGGAAAGGAAACCTTGGTATTTTAGTGTCTCAAGCCAATAGGATGATGGTCGATCCTTCTGAGTAAGAGCGTCCCTGAGGTTTTTCTGTGCCTCCATTTCCCCGCTCTGCGCCCACTGACAGCCCCTCGGGGCCATTTCCATTCCCGGGGCCTTTTTCAATTGGGTATTGACTGTGTTCTGAATTTCCAGCCTCCTCCCTTCTACCACCTTGCCACTGGAGACAATGTAATACAATGCTTGCCTGTTTCCAAGAGCAGAGTCAGGCTTGCACACCCGCCTTCCTCCCTCCAGATGACGCTATGGACCTGCCATATTTACCTTGTTCTTTCAGGACTACGTTCTGTGAAAAAGGTTATTCTTTCTGATTTTAGCAATGTGGTTGACTCAGCCTTTATAGACCCCTGATCTGCTATCAATACAGAGAAACACTGGATAAACTATGAGAGCATTTATAAAAATGTGCCCTATATATAACACAGTTAAAAAGAAAGCTTGGCAATTACCAGGTAGAAGAAAAATAGAAAGAAAACTTATATAAAAGCTAAAGCAGTCAGTATGGACTGTGGACTCTGCCAGGGTCCCAGAGAGATGTTAAGATGCATGGCATGTAGCCACTCGTCTAGCAAATATATTCTTTCCATCCCTATTAATAGAAGGAAGAATAGAAAGAGTTCTCTTTCATGTCTAGACAACAGTACACATTTATAATTTTGCCTTCAGTTAAAATATGTTTCAGTTAAAATAAGTCCAAAAGAACTTATACCATTTAGTCAACTCATAGAACATCAATTGCTCTGCTTTAGAGATCTCTTCAAGAAAATTAGAGATACCAAGGGAGCATTTCATGCAAAGATGAGCACAATAAAGGACAGAAATGGTAAGGACCTAACAAGCAGGAGAGATAAGAGGAGGTGGCAAGAATACACAGAAGAAGGGTACATAAAAGTCTTAATGACCCAGATAAGCATGATGGTGTGGTCATCCACTGACAGCTAGGCATCTTGGAATGTGAAGTCAAGTGGGCCTTAGGAAGCATCACTACAAACAAAGCTAGTGGAGGTGATGGAATTCCAGTTGAGCTATTTCAAATCCTAAAAGATGATTCTGTGAAAGTGTTGCACTCAGTTTGCCAGCAAATTTGGAACACTCAGAGGTGGCCACAGGACTGGAAAAGGTCAGTTTTCATTCCAATCCCAGAGAAGGGCAATGCCAAAGAAAGTTCAAACTACCACACAATTGCACTCATTTCACACGCTCGCAAGGTTGCGCTCAGAACCCTTCAAGCCAGCCTTAACAATACATCATGGACTTCCCTAGCGGCTCAGACAGCAAAGCGTCTGCCTACAATGTGGGAGAACCAGGTTCAATCCCTGGGTAGGGAAGATCTCCTGGAAAAGGAAATGGCAACCCACTCTGGTATTCTTGCCTGGAAAATCTCATGGATGGAAGAACCTGGTAGGCTACAGTCCATGGGATAGTAAAGAGTTGGATATGACTGAGTGACTTCACGTCACTTAACAGTTCGTGAACTGAGAACTACCAGATCTATAAGCTGGATTTAGAAGCGGCAGAGGAACCAGAGATCAAATTGCCAACATCCATTGTATTATACACGAGACTTCCAGAAAAACATCTACTTCTGCTTCATTGACTCCACTAAAGCCTTTGATTGTGTGGATCACAACAAACTATGGAAAATTCTTTAAGTAATGGAAATACCAGACCACCTTACCTGCCTCCTGTGAAACCTGTATGCAGGTCAAGAAGCAACAGTTAGAGCTAGACATGGAAAAATGGACTGGTTCCAAATTGGGAACTGTATATTGTCAAGGCTGTATATTGTCACCCTGCTTATTTACTTTTTATGTAGAGTGTGTGCTAAGTGACTTCAGTTGTGTCTGACTCTTTGTGAACCCATGGACTATAGCCTGCAAAGCTCCTCTGTCCACGGGTTTCTCCAGGCAAGAATACTGGACTGGGTTGCCGCGCCCTCATCCAGGGGATCTTCCCGACCCAGCAATGGAACCTGCGTCTCTGACGTCTCCTGCATCGGCAGGTGAGTTCTTTACCACTGGCACCACCTGGAAAGCCCTATGCAGAGCACGTCATGCAAAACGCTGGCCTGGATGATCACAAGCTGGAATCAAGACTGCTGGGAGAAATACCAACAACCTCAGATATGCAGATGATACCATGTTAACGGCAGAAAGTGAAGAGGAACTAAAGAGCCCCTTGATGAAGGTGAAAGAGGAGAGTGAAAAAAGTTAGCACTCTTTAGCAGCTGAGAAAAGTCTTTGGAGGTCATTTAAATAAATCTGACATGAGTTACTAAGGAACTGGAGCACGTTGTACTGGCGGATCTAGGAGTGGAAATGAGAAGATGGATATGAGTGACATTTCTGAGGAGAACCCGCCAGGACCTGTATTCTCATGGGTCTTTTTCTTCCTTCTGACATTCCTCTGTGCCCTTTGTTCCGACTGCACATAAAGGTTAATTGACCAATCCAGAAAATGATTTTACCCCAGTGAGCCAGGTCACAGAGCAGTTAATCAAAAGCTAAAGTTCCCAATCATATATAAAAAATGATATACAAATGCTGCACTTGACATTACTTCAGAGTTATTTGTAAGCAACGATTTTCCTGCTTTTATTGAAGGAGTGATCCAAAGACCCTTTATTCAAAAAGGAGAAGGATCATATGACATCTGTGTGTGTGTGTGTGTGTGTGTGTGTGAGTCACTCAGTCGTGTCTGAGCCTTAGTGGCGCATGGACTGTAGCCCGCAGGGCTCCTCTGCCCGTGGGATTCTCCAGGCAAGAATCCTGGAGAGGCTGCCGTCTCCTCCTCCAGACACCTCTTACATGTGGAATCTGAAAGAAATGACACGAGTGAATTGCAAAACAGACTCACAGACTCAGAAAACGAATCGATGGTCGCTGGGGGAGGGGCCAGTCAGGGGCGCTGCAAAGGCCACGTAAACACTGCTTTCCTTAAATGGGCGACCAGCAAGGCCACACTGCTCAGCATCCGGGCCTCTGCCGAGCGCCACGCGCCAGCCCGGATGGAGAGGACGCGTGTATGTGTGTGGCCGAGTCCCTTATCTGTGCACCCGTAACCACCACAACATTGCTAATGGGCTATACCCCAAAACAAAATGTTTTTGGTGTTTTTTTTTAATAAAAGTATTAAGCATAATTGAGAGAGTCCTAGTAACACTTACAGTGAGGCATTCACACACAGGACAGAAAGCAGAAGACTGCTCCACTGTAATCCAAACACTGAAACTCGTGTAAAATCAGATCTCTGGGACCTACAGAATGGTACCCATTTTTTTTTTCTTATTTTTCTGATAAAATGCACAGGTTTCTAACTCATCCGTTTTCTCTCTTTTCACACACACACACTTGATCTCCTTTACGTTCCCTCTCTCTGCCAAAACCTCTCCATCTCTGTCTGGTTTTTGTCACAGATACATTTTCATGTATACCCACTGAGAGAGAGGCTGTGGTTCCAACTTCTCAACTGAACGTGACATATACTGAATGCAATCTGCCAAAAATTTCAAGATATGTAAAGCTGAGGCAGCAAGTCTAGACTCTAAAGGAAACGGAACTCTAACACAGCAGGTAGGGAAGGGACACACACAAGCCTGGCACAGGGCAGAATATCTGAAGTTACGCTGAAGATGAGGAAACTTCAGCAGCCTCTAAGATGCTCCCCCAAAGCCCCGCCGCCTGGTCTGCGTGCTTTCGTGTACTTTTCCCCCACATTATATGAAGTGACCTGCTTGAACTGCAGGGAAAATGCAGAAATCCCAATGTGGGACTTCCAGGACTAGACCGGAAAAGACACCACAATCACCGGAGCTCTCTCCCGGGCCACCGGCTCTGAGCAAACGGAACAGCCGTGTTGTGAGGAGCCTCGAGCAGCCTGCGGAGGCGTCCACAGGCCGGGGAACCGAGGCCTGCGGTCCCCAGCCAGCACTGACTCGGCAGCCACCTAGGCCAAGCGTCTCTGAAGTAGATCCTCCAGCCCAGGACTATAGCCCTGGCTGAATCTTGACTATAACCTCATGAGACACCGCAAGTCACGAGCAAGAATCACCCAGCTAAGCTGCTCCCAAGTTCACGGCCTGTGTAAACTGTCAGTTGTAACACGGGCAGTTGTCTTACAATGCCAAGCTTTGGGATATATGTTTTTTATGCAGTGATATAAGGCTAACACAGGCGCAGAGGAGGAAGAGAGCATGTCCAGACAACAGGGAGGAAAAGAATTCACGAGCGTAGTGGCGTTTAAAGGAGGATCAAGATTCCAGCACGTGGACCTAGAGAAAACATTCCAGGTTTACAGAAGAGAGGAAAGTACAGAGTGTGGAAGGTGACCCCTGAGTTACGTAATAACAGCTGGTTTCTTTCTTCACCCCAGCAAAAAGCAAAATTAAGAGAAATACTATATCTGGCAATAGTAGAACTTGAAATACAACAAAAAACCATGAATATTAGAATAAAAATGTTAAGTATAAAACCATTGAGGAGTTTAAAAAGTGCAATTTCCTCACTGGAAGGAGAAAATCAGCTCTCAAATGTAGCTAACGTTTGACCCTTGCAATGCACAGGCTGTTTTTACAGCGTTTAGTTTGTGCTGCAGTAACACAGCTGTTATGCTCCAGTTAGCAATCTTACCAGGCTCTCTTCAGGCTACTTGTACATGAACAACGATGACTTCTGGGAATTCAATAAAGCATTTGATTAGATAAAAATAATTAGAGGGCGAGAGCTACACCATTAAATAACTCAAGTTTATCTTCTTAACAACTGTCACTGTAAATCCCTTTTAGTTAAGAGATTGCTTATAAACAATAAATAAATGACCAAAATCTCTGAAACCAAATGCACTTTCATCTATATTTAGCCACATTACCTACTAATTGCCCAAGTGCACGACCAACAAAGAAATACCCAGGCCGGCGCCTCCCTGCAGACACGCTGGAGATAACATTTTAGCCCACATATGTCGCGCAAGTTCATTACTGGAGTTAGCCAAGTGAGCAGTCCCTGTCGCTGGAGAGGCCCCTGATCCGAGGTACTAATTGATAGATCCAACTTTTAGAAATTAAAATGAGCTTCAACAGTTGAATGACCTTCAAGATTCCTCCCAGCAGCCAAGTCAAAATCCTGAAGTAAGTTCACTCGCCCATTAGTCAGCTTGGAATCAGAATCCTATTAAGGCCCTGGCAGATCCGAAACAAGCTCATTAACTGCTTCTTCCAATTCCTTCTTGCCTCCTCTGCTCATGTCCTCCTGGCTTTATCCAGTTCACTCTGCTGCACACGCAGACACGGAAACACACACACGAGTTGACCCTGGCTCTGTAAGCTTACTTGCAGAGGCCGCGTATTTCAGTGTATAGACCATACCTAAGATGAAGACTTCTGATGTTTATATTTTTGAATCACTTTTATTCATCCATCCTGCCAGTAACTTTAGAAAAATCACTCCATGCCATGTCCTGCCGATGTGAAGAAGGCATGGTCTCTTTTTTCAGGGTCCAGTGAGGCTGAGGACAACAAAGCAATTGTTTCCATATAGCTAAGAGCTACCATCCGGATGACTTTAGAGACCACCTAACTTGTCTCTGGGTTTCCCTGGTGGCCCAGCGGTAAAGAATGCAGGAGACACGAGTTTAATCCCTGGGTTGGGAATATCCCCTAGAGAAGGAAATGGCAACCCTCTCCTGTATTCTCGCCTGGGAAATCCCGTGGACAGAGGAACCTGGCAGGCTATATATAGTCCATGGGGTTGCAAAAGAGTCAGACACGACTGTGGAAGGGCTTGCAAGATGGCTCAAGCCTCATAGCACTCGGCCCCTGTAGAGCGAGGACAAGGAACAAGCTAAATGGCTTCCCTTGTTGATAAAAACTTTAAATAAAATATTACACAAAATACATTACAGCAAGATTATTCTAAAACAGCTTTCACCATGGCAGTTCTTGGTCAAANTTTTAACCTAAAAAATATTAAATGCTAATACACACAAAAATAAAATTCACAGTGGCCAAATTAAAAAATAAAAAATAAAAAAATAAAGATAGTACTAGCCAGGTAAGCAGAAGCCAAAGAAGAAAACAGAGTCCTCAACAACGTGAGGAGTTATTACCCTCATCAGGGCACTTCATCTTTTGAATATAACAAGCTCTGAGATATAAACCGAGGAAGCTGTGAAGCTGCGACACACACCACGACATTCAAAAACGAAGCAAGTGATAAATGTGAGGAGCACCTCTGTTGAGCAGTCAGGACAATTCAGGTTGCCTTTTACAACAGCAGGGAAATGCAGCAGCATTAGAAAACCTGTTTGCACATAATATGTTAAATATTGATAATATAGCTGAGGTCTCAAATTATAAAATAAAGGCTGAAATAATACACGGCAAGTAAAACTGTGACAAGCTGGTCTGTGTTTTGTTATGAGTAAGCTCTTTTGGAGACACATATTAAAATACCTAGAGGATATGAAGAAGCAAGCATCGGCATGAGCCGTGCAGTGGACGGGGGTTTACTGCCCAGTTGGTTTCCAGCCTGTCTCAGTTTGTGGTTATTTGCTACATTCTCTTTCAATAACAAAATGTACAGAAAGGCAGCTTTCTGCCTCCTGTTAAACATGAAAGCAAAGATGTGTTAGAGAAGATTCTTTCTCAATAGTAAGTGGCATTTTAAAAAATAAAAGCAAAATTTTATGGAATATTACATTTATATGACTGGTAATAAAGTAGATATAGTCACAAAAATATTTGAAAGGATTCCCCCCACCCAAAAAAAACACATGCAAAGTAAGCATTTTAAAAATTCATTCATTCCCTATCTCATTCACAGTTAAAATGAAGAAGACGAACTCAGGAATGCATAGAGTTATAAAAATGTCATTAACACAGTTAATGTAAAAAAAAAGGATATTTAAAAGATAACTAAACCATAGTAAATTCATATAATGCATTTCAGTGAGATACAGCTTAACCAGGCAAATATTTTATTTCACTTAGAAGCTGTCAGTTATCCTTTGGCAAAGAAAGAGCGAAGTAAAAGCTAGTTGACACACGTTCTTTATAAAAATATGAGATTGAACCTTGTTAGCTTTTCCTGCTGCTGTAAGGGACTGTCAAATGTGTCCTATATAGAAAATACTTTTGAAGAAAAAAATATATAACATATTCACTTAGCCTATCCCTGGAGAAAAAGGTGAGATTTTTTTAAGTGATAGAGAAAAAGAAGTGTAAAAGGATCTTAAACTTAAGATAATCAGCCTTGTTCAAAATGAGAAAAAATATGCATGTGGAAATGGCATTTTTGCAAAGGTAAGAGTGGAAAGTGGGCCCAAAGTCCTGCAGCTGCTCTGATGGTGAGCTGGTGTGGGACCTGCTGCTCTTAACCGTTACTGGTGAGAATGAAAGACAGCACACTTCTGGGGAGAAGAGTTTGGAAACATAAAAATAAATACATATTTTTCCCTTCAATACAGCAATCCCACTCTAGGACTCCATCTCAGTGATACTCTGATCAAGACCGTGAAAACACACATGCGTACAAGCTTACTGGTTGTTCCAATACTTGTAACAAAAAAATGAAAACTGTTTACCAATATGGGAACAGTAAAGTATAACCACACAATGGAATTCAATAATGTTACTTTTCCGTGAAGAAAGTATACACAGATTACTAGCGACAGATCTACAGAATATACAACGCACAGTTTAAAAAAAAGGAAAAGGAAATACGCACAGTATTCTACTTTTTACTTAAGAAGATGATGCAAATCCCCTCAATATCTACATCACCTACAATCTGCTTATGTGTTTTACAGTACGGAGCTTTTTCAAATAAATGTCTACACATACATTGTAAAGAAAAGGAATATTGAAGAGAATGGTAATAAAAGTTATATTTTTTTGAATATTTCATAGCTTTGACTTTGGAATCATGTTAATATTATGTATAAATATAAAAATATAAACTATAAAAACAAAATACATTTTAAAATAGTTAAAAATATGTGTGAAAATGATGACATAATTATACAGTAATTGTACATGACTCTGTACCTCTATAATAATACACCCTAATGACAAAACAAACTGCATTAACACTTTTTCAGTAATCACACTTTGGTGATGGTGTTGGTATTCTGAAACAGATACTACTGCATATATATTATGAAATGAGACACATGAGTAATTATGTTAATATCACTCAGTAATAAGATTTTTTTGCTAACGGAGGAAGCAATGACAGTTTTAAGATCAGTGATGTCAAGTTAGAATTCCAGAACCCTGGATATAAAGTGCAAATGTCAGTATGAATACAGTTTTTACCTTTTAAAAAATGCATGTCTCCTAGCTCTTTCAGCTAGGCCTAGAGAGAGTGACCAACCTAGGAACAGTGAGCACACCAAGCATTAGGTCTGTGATTTCTAAATGCCATTTCCTATTTTCAAGGAACCAGATCCCCTGCCACACTCCATATATAGAAATTAACTTCAAAGGAATCAATGACCTAAATAGAAGAGCTAAGCTATTAGAAAAAGGATAGGGATAAATCTTCATGAAATGGGATTTGGCGCTATATTCTAAAGTTTGACATCCAAGGCACAAACAACAAAAGAAAATATAAATTGGACTTTATCAAAATGTAAAATTTTTATGTATCAAAGGACATTGTAAGAAAGTGGAAAGACAGAGAATGGGAGAAATGCTTGCCAATCATGTAATGGTGAGGCTCTAGTTTCCTGAATAAATTAAGAGCTCTTACAACTGAACAACTAAAAGACAAACAACCCAATTAAAAACAGGCCAAGGATTGAACAGACGTTTCTCCAAAGAAGATACACGAATGGCAAACGCGCATACGAGAAGACATTCGACATCACTGGTCATTAAGGAAACGCAAATCAAAACCATGAGATACCACTTTATGCTTAACAAGGTGGCTACCTAAAAAATAGAGAAATATTAATAGCAAGTGTTGGTGAGGATGTAGAGAGGTAAGAACCCTTGCTTGTCGTAGTGGAAATGTAAACTGATAAGCAGCTATGGAAGCTAGTTTGCTGGTTCCTTATGAGGCAGAATTACCATATGATCTCAAAGCTGCACCCCCAGCGAAATGAAAACAGACATTCCGAAAGAGACAAGCATTCAAATGCCTATAACAGCGTCACTCATAACAGCCGGCAGACGGAAACAGCGCACACCGGGGGATGCATGGGTCAACAGGCATGGTGTGTCCATACGGTGAAATACTATCCNGTTTGCTGGTTCCTTATGAGGCAGAATTACCATATGATCTCAAAGCTGCACCCCCAGCGAAATGAAAACAGACATTCCGACAGAGACAAGCATTCAAATGCCTATAACAGCGTCACTCATAACAGCCGGCAGACGGAAACGGCGCACACCGGGGGATGCATGGGTCAACAGGCATGGTGTGTCCATACGGTGAAATACTATTCAGCCACAAAAACAAAGTACGGGTCCCTATCACAGCTTGGATGAATGCCAAGAACACGCCAAGTGAAAAAAAGGCAGACACAAAAGGTCTGAAATATTTAGAATTGGCAAGTCCATAAAGAAGTGCTTGCCAAATGATGGGGGAAACAGAGAATGGGAGGTGACTACTTAATGGATATATAATATTATTATGGAGTGATGAAAAAGTTTTGAAACTAGAAAGAGGTGGTAGTCACTGAATGAACAATATTAAAGCAAAAATGCCACTGAATTGTACACTTTAAATGGTTAATTGTATGTTATGTGAATTTCACCTCATTAAAAAAATACATCTAATGATATAGCACAAGTAAAGGATGTTCTGCCATGTTGGAAGATATAAAACACTTAAACAGATATTTCAGCTTTGTAACAATCTTTCTTTTTAAATACATGNCACTTTAAATGGTTAATTGTATGTTATGTGAATTTCACCTCATTAAAAAAATACATCTAATGATATAGCACAAGTAAAGGATGTTCTGCCATGTTGGAAGATATAAAACACTTAAACAGATATTTCAGCTTTGTATCAATCTTACTTTTTAAATACATGTTCTTTCATACAATATTTATGTAGGTGTTCAAAATTTTTAGCAATAGAGGTATATGATAAAAAATTGCTCTAAATCCAGGTTAATATATCTCAACTTTTCAGAGTGAATTGATAGACATACTTTGTATATATTGGCTGAATAATATTTTAAAATTTATTTTCAATGCCTTTATGTAGATTGTACATTTTCTAGTTCAACACAGGTCCTTCAAACCCTAGGGTCTTATATTGTGATTCAAACATTAAGTTTCTTGCCCAACCATGATCAAATAGATTCTGGATTTTCAATTCCTCATTAGGGAATTGGGTATATTTAAGATAGTTTTATATCAACAAGTCTCCTTCTTCTGTTCTTAATCAATTAGAAATGGAGGAAACGGTGCTAGACTTACCCACGCAAGGCAGAGAGTAGCCAAGCTGCGGGTCGTGGACAAACTGCCGATCGTTGAGTCTGGTCACGCAGTACAGGTGGAAGCAGTCTAAGCAGATCACGTGGCGGTGGGTGCACTGGAAAACCAGGACGGGGCTCCTGCGGAGGCAAAGACATTTCCTCTAGTCCCCTCAGGCTGGAGATGCAACGTGCGGCCCAGGACACGTTTCCGGAGCCTTATAGGGTTGCTTAGGGGACGCTCCATGTGGAGAACTGCACTGCAAAGCCCTGGGCTTGCACATATTGCAAACTGTGAAGAAGGTTGATTTTCTTAACTTTTATTTTTCATACAACCATACTGACCAATCAGCTATTTAAATCCAAGTTCAGATACAAGCTCTTCCTAGACGCCTTTGACTTATATTCCCCAATTAACCTACTCATCAGCCGTGCATTTACATATATTTCTCATGATTCACTATTCCATCATGATGTTGTTAGGCCTCTCTTCTCTTGTGAGACTATGATCTCTGTGACAGTCGACACTGAGTCTACTTGGTATTAACATTCTCATAGCACCAGGCCTCATAAGATTTTAAATAAACGATCCTTAAATTTAGTTATAATAATAAACAGTATGTAAACCCGAACTTCCCCCAAGTCAAAAGAAAAATTATCAAAGCATGTTAAAGAGTCATTCATATCTCATTGGCAAATAGAAAAGTAGAATTTAGAAATAAAAGATTATCTAACAGAGATTCATCTATGACAAGATTTTGTCTATTATGCTCCCCCATCTACTCAAATACTCAATTTCTTAAAGTTAGGAGAGTACTAATAAATCAATATATATAAGTCCTAAAAAGTTTGGTCTTCCTTAAAAGACCACAGGAAAAATTTGCCAAGTAACCACTATTTTTTTTTTACTAGTAAATGAACTGTATGAGTTTATGACAAAAAGGAGACAAAAATAATATATTAATTTGAGATCAGCCCCAAGGCAACTTTAATAGTAAGAAAGCCATTAGATTTTATCTTGAAAGCCTATTTTCTACAGGATGATAACAAACTACAAAATATTTTTCATTTCATACCCAGTTCTTAACAGAGAAAAGCTCTTCCCCTAAAAATAAAAGAACAGAAAATAACTTCATAATAGTTAACAAGATTTAAAAAATTTTGTTTTTCTACTTATTTCCAAACAGTATACAATACACACAAAAAATGGAAAGGAAACCTTGGTATTTTAGTGTCTCAAGCCAATAGGATGATGGTCGATCCTTCTGAGTAAGAGCGTCCCTGAGGTTTTTCTGTGCCTCCATTTCCCCGCTCTGCGCCCACTGACAGCCCCTCGGGGCCATTTCCATTCCCGGGGCCTTTTTCAATTGGGTATTGACTGTGTTCTGAATTTCCAGCCTCCTCCCTTCTACCGCCTTGCCACTGGAGACAATGTAATACAATGCTTGCCTGTTTCCAAGAGCAGAGTCAGGCTTGCACACCCGCCTTCCTCCCTCCAGATGACGCTATGGACCTGCCATATTTACCTTGTTCTTTCAGGACTACGTTCTGTGAAAAAGGTTATTCTTTCTGATTTTAGCAATGTGGTTGACTCAGCCTTTATAGACCCCTGATCTGCTATCAATACAGAGAAACACTGGATAAACTATGAGAGCATTTATAAAAATGTGCCCTATATATAACACAGTTAAAAAGAAAGCTTGGCAATTACCAGGTAGAAGAAAAATAGAAAGAAAACTTATATAAAAGCTAAAGCAGTCAGTATGGACTGTGGACTCTGCCAGGGTCCCAGAGAGATGTTAAGATGCATGGCATGTAGCCACTCGTCTAGCAAATATATTCTTTCCATCCCTATTAATAGAAGGAAGAATAGAAAGAGTTCTCTTTCATGTCTAGACAACAGTACACATTTATAATTTTGCCTTCAGTTAAAATATGTTTCAGTTAAAATAAGTCCAAAAGAACTTATACCATTTAGTCAACTCATAGAACATCAATTGCTCTGCTTTAGAGATCTCTTCAAGAAAATTAGAGATACCAAGGGAGCATTTCATGCAAAGATGAGCACAATAAAGGACAGAAATGGTAAGGACCTAACAAGCAGGAGAGATAAGAGGAGGTGGCAAGAATACACAGAAGAAGGGTACATAAAAGTCTTAATGACCCAGATAAGCATGATGGTGTGGTCATCCACTGACAGCTAGGCATCTTGGAATGTGAAGTCAAGTGGGCCTTAGGAAGCATCACTACAAACAAAGCTAGTGGAGGTGATGGAATTCCAGTTGAGCTATTTCAAATCCTAAAAGATGATTCTGTGAAAGTGTTGCACTCAGTTTGCCAGCAAATTTGGAACACTCAGAGGTGGCCACAGGACTGGAAAAGGTCAGTTTTCATTCCAATCCCAGAGAAGGGCAATGCCAAAGAAAGTTCAAACTACCACACAATTGCACTCATTTCACACGCTCGCAAGGTTGCGCTCAGAACCCTTCAAGCCAGCCTTAACAATACATCATGGACTTCCCTAGCGGCTCAGACAGCAAAGCGTCTGCCTACAATGTGGGAGAACCAGGTTCAATCCCTGGGTAGGGAAGATCTCCTGGAAAAGGAAATGGCAACCCACTCTGGTATTCTTGCCTGGAAAATCTCATGGATGGAAGAACCTGGTAGGCTACAGTCCATGGGATAGTAAAGAGTTGGATATGACTGAGTGACTTCACGTCACTTAACAGTTCGTGAACTGAGAACTACCAGATCTATAAGCTGGATTTAGAAGCGGCAGAGGAACCAGAGATCAAATTGCCAACATCCATTGTATTATACACGAGACTTCCAGAAAAACATCTACTTCTGCTTCATTGACTCCACTAAAGCCTTTGATTGTGTGGATCACAACAAACTATGGAAAATTCTTTAAGTAATGGAAATACCAGACCACCTTACCTGCCTCCTGTGAAACCTGTATGCAGGTCAAGAAGCAACAGTTAGAGCTAGACATGGAAAAATGGACTGGTTCCAAATTGGGAACTGTATATTGTCCAGGCTGTATATTGTCACCCTGCTTATTTACTTTTTATGTAGAGTGTGTGCTAAGTGACTTCAGTTGTGTCTGACTCTTTGTGAACCCATGGACTATAGCCTGCAAAGCTCCTCTGTCCACGGGTTTCTCCAGGCAAGAATACTGGACTGGGTTGCCGCGCCCTCATCCAGGGGATCTTCCCGACCCAGCAATGGAACCTGCGTCTCTGACGTCTCCTGCATCGGCAGGTGAGTTCTTTACCACTGGCACCACCTGGAAAGCCCTATGCAGAGCACGTCATGCAAAACGCTGGCCTGGATGATCACAAGCTGGAATCAAGACTGCTGGGAGAAATACCAACAACCTCAGATATGCAGATGATACCATGTTAACGGCAGAAAGTGAAGAGGAACTAAAGAGCCCCTTGATGAAGGTGAAAGAGGAGAGTGAAAAAAGTTAGCACTCTTTAGCAGCTGAGAAAAGTCTTTGGAGGTCATTTAAATAAATCTGACATGAGTTACTAAGGAACTGGAGCACGTTGTACTGGCGGATCTAGGAGTGGAAATGAGAAGATGGATATGAGTGACATTTCTGAGGAGAACCCGCCAGGACCTGTATTCTCATGGGTCTTTTTCTTCCTTCTGACATTCCTCTGTGCCCTTTGTTCCGACTGCACATAAAGGTTAATTGACCAATCCAGAAAATGATTTTACCCCAGTGAGCCAGGTCACAGAGCAGTTAATCAAAAGCTAAAGTTCCCAATCATATATAAAAAATGATATACAAATGCTGCACTTGACATTACTTCAGAGTTATTTGTAAGCAACGATTTTCCNTGTGAAGTCAAGTGGGCCTTAGGAAGCATCACTACAAACAAAGCTAGTGGAGGTGATGGAATTCCAGTTGAGCTATTTCAAATCCTAAAAGATGATTCTGTCAAAGTGTTGCACTCAGTTTGCCAGCAAATTTGGAACACTCAGAGGTGGCCACAGGACTGGAAAAGGTCAGTTTTCATTCCAATCCCAGAGAAGGGCAATGCCAAAGAAAGTTCAAACTACCACACAATTGCACTCATTTCACACGCTCGCAAGGTTGCGCTCAGAACCCTTCAAGCCAGCCTTAACAATACATCATGGACTTCCCTAGCGGCTCAGACAGCAAAGCGTCTGCCTACAATGTGGGAGAACCAGGTTCAATCCCTGGGTAGGGAAGATCTCCTGGAAAAGGAAATGGCAACCCACTCTGGTATTCTTGCCTGGAAAATCTCATGGATGGAAGAACCTGGTAGGCTACAGTCCATGGGATAGTAAAGAGTTGGATATGACTGAGTGACTTCACGTCACTTAACAGTTCGTGAACTGAGAACTACCAGATCTATAAGCTGGATTTAGAAGCGGCAGAGGAACCAGAGATCAAATTGCCAACATCCATTGTATTATACACGAGACTTCCAGAAAAACATCTACTTCTGCTTCATTGACTCCACTAAAGCCTTTGATTGTGTGGATCACAACAAACTATGGAAAATTCTTTAAGTAATGGAAATACCAGACCACCTTACCTGCCTCCTGTGAAACCTGTATGCAGGTCAAGAAGCAACAGTTAGAGCTAGACATGGAAAAATGGACTGGTTCCAAATTGGGAACTGTATATTGTCCAGGCTGTATATTGTCACCCTGCTTATTTACTTTTTATGTAGAGTGTGTGCTAAGTGACTTCAGTTGTGTCTGACTCTTTGTGAACCCATGGACTATAGCCTGCAAAGCTCCTCTGTCCACGGGTTTCTCCAGGCAAGAATACTGGACTGGGTTGCCGCGCCCTCATCCAGGGGATCTTCCCGACCCAGCAATGGAACCTGCGTCTCTGACGTCTCCTGCATCGGCAGGTGAGTTCTTTACCACTGGCACCACCTGGAAAGCCCTATGCAGAGCACGTCATGCAAAACGCTGGCCTGGATGATCACAAGCTGGAATCAAGACTGCTGGGAGAAATACCAACAACCTCAGATATGCAGATGATACCATGTTAACGGCAGAAAGTGAAGAGGAACTAAAGAGCCCCTTGATGAAGGTGAAAGAGGAGAGTGAAAAAAGTTAGCACTCTTTAGCAGCTGAGAAAAGTCTTTGGAGGTCATTTAAATAAATCTGACATGAGTTACTAAGGAACTGGAGCACGTTGTACTGGCGGATCTAGGAGTGGAAATGAGAAGATGGATATGAGTGACATTTCTGAGGAGAACCCGCCAGGACCTGTATTCTCATGGGTCTTTTTCTTCCTTCTGACATTCCTCTGTGCCCTTTGTTCCGACTGCACATAAAGGTTAATTGACCAATCCAGAAAATGATTTTACCCCAGTGAGCCAGGTCACAGAGCAGTTAATCAAAAGCTAAAGTTCCCAATCATATATAAAAAATGATATACAAATGCTGCACTTGACATTACTTCAGAGTTATTTGTAAGCAACGATTTTCCTGCTTTTATTGAAGGAGTGATCCAAAGACCCTTTATTCAAAAAGGAGAAGGATCATATGACATCTGTGTGTGTGTGTGTGTGTGTGTGTGTGAGTCACTCAGTCGTGTCTGAGCCTTAGTGGCGCATGGACTGTAGCCCGCAGGGCTCCTCTGCCCGTGGGATTCTCCAGGCAAGAATCCTGGAGAGGCTGCCGTCTCCTCCTCCAGACACCTCTTACATGTGGAATCTGAAAGAAATGACACGAGTGAATTGCAAAACAGACTCACAGACTCAGAAAACGAATCGATGGTCGCTGGGGGAGGGGCCAGTCAGGGGCGCTGCAAAGGCCACGTAAACACTGCTTTCCTTAAATGGGCGACCAGCAAGGCCACACTGCTCAGCATCCGGGCCTCTGCCGAGCGCCACGCGCCAGCCCGGATGGAGAGGACGCGTGTATGTGTGTGGCCGAGTCCCTTATCTGTGCACCCGTAACCACCACAACATTGCTAATGGGCTATACCCCAAAACAAAATGTTTTTGGTGTTTTTTTTTAATAAAAGTATTAAGCATAATTGAGAGAGTCCTAGTAACACTTACAGTGAGGCATTCACACACAGGACAGAAAGCAGAAGACTGCTCCACTGTAATCCAAACACTGAAACTCGTGTAAAATCAGATCTCTGGGACCTACAGAATGGTACCCATTTTTTTTTTCTTATTTTTCTGATAAAATGCACAGGTTTCTAACTCATCCGTTTTCTCTCTTTTCACACACACACACTTGATCTCCTTTACGTTCCCTCTCTCTGCCAAAACCTCTCCATCTCTGTCTGGTTTTTGTCACAGATACATTTTCATGTATACCCACTGAGAGAGAGGCTGTGGTTCCAACTTCTCAACTGAACGTGACATATACTGAATGCAATCTGCCAAAAATTTCAAGATATGTAAAGCTGAGGCAGCAAGTCTAGACTCTAAAGGAAACGGAACTCTAACACAGCAGGTAGGGAAGGGACACACACAAGCCTGGCACAGGGCAGAATATCTGAAGTTACGCTGAAGATGAGGAAACTTCAGCAGCCTCTAAGATGCTCCCCCAAAGCCCCGCCGCCTGGTCTGCGTGCTTTCGTGTACTTTTCCCCCACATTATATGAAGTGACCTGCTTGAACTGCAGGGAAAATGCAGAAATCCCAATGTGGGACTTCCAGGACTAGACCGGAAAAGACACCACATCACCGGAGCTCTCTCCCGGGCCACCGGCTCTGAGCAAACGGAACAGCCGTGTTGTGAGGAGCCTCGAGCAGCCTGCGGAGGCGTCCACAGGCCGGGGAACCGAGGCCTGCGGTCCCCAGCCAGCACTGACTCGGCAGCCACCTAGGCCAAGCGTCTCTGAAGTAGATCCTCCAGCCCAGGACTATAGCCCTGGCTGAATCTTGACTATAACCTCATGAGACACCGCAAGTCACGAGCAAGAATCACCCAGCTAAGCTGCTCCCAAGTTCACGGCCTGTGTAAACTGTCAGTTGTAACACGGGCAGTTGTCTTACAATGCCAAGCTTTGGGATATATGTTTTTTATGCAGTGATATAAGGCTAACACAGGCGCAGAGGAGGAAGAGAGCATGTCCAGACAACAGGGAGGAAAAGAATTCACGAACGTAGTGGCGTTTAAAGGAGGATCAAGATTTCAGCACGTGGACCTAGAGAAAACATTCCAGGTTTACAGAAGAGAGGAAAGTACAGAGTGTGGAAGGTGACCCCTGAGTTGCGTAATACAGCTGGTTTCTTCCTTCACCCCAGCAAAAAGCAAAATTAAGAGAAATACTATATCTGGCAATAGTAGAACTTGAAATACAACAAAAAACCATGAATATTAGAATAAAAATGTTAAGTATAAAACCATTGAGGAGTTTAAAAAGTGCAATTTCCTCACTGGAAGGAGAAAATCAGCTCTCAAATGTAGCTAACGTTTGACCCTTGCAATGCACAGGCTGTTTTTACAGCGTTTAGTTTGTGCTGCAGTAACACAGCTGTTATGCTCCAGTTAGCAATCTTACCAGGCTCTCTTCAGGCTACTTGTACATGAACAACGATGACTTCTGGGAATTCAATAAAGCATTTGATTAGATAAAAATAATTAGAGGGAGAGAGCTACACCATTAAATAACTCAAGTTTATCTTCTTAACAACTGTCACTGTAAATCCCTTTTAGTTAAGAGATTGCTTATAAACAATAAATAAATGACCAAAATCTCTGAAACCAAATGCACTTTCATCTATATTTAGCCACATTACCTACTAATTGCCCAAGTGCACGACCAACAAAGAAATACCCAGGCCGGCGCCTCCCTGCAGACACGCTGGAGATAACATTTTAGCCCACATATGTCGCGCAAGTTCATTACTGGAGTTAGCCAAGTGAGCAGTCCCTGTCGCTGGAGAGGCCCCTGATCCGAGGTACTAATTGATAGATCCAACTTTTAGAAATTAAAATGAGCTTCAACAGTTGAATGACCTTCAAGATTCCTCCCAGCAGCCAAGTCAAAATCCTGAAGTAAGTTCACTCGCCCATTAGTCAGCTTGGAATCAGAATCCTATTAAGGCCCTGGCAGATCCGAAACAAGCTCATTAACTGCTTCTTCCAATTCCTTCTTGCCTCCTCTGCTCATGTCCTCCTGGCTTTATCCAGTTCACTCTGCTGCACACGCAGACACGGAAACACANAACAGTTCGTGAACTGAGAACTACCAGATCTATAAGCTGGATTTAGAAGCGGCAGAGGAACCAGAGATCAAATTGCCAACATCCATTGTATTATACATGAGACTTCCAGAAAAACATCTACTTCTGCTTCATTGACTCCACTAAAGCCTTTGATTGTGTGGATCACAACAAACTATGGAAAATTCTTTAAGTAATGGAAATACCAGACCACCTTACCTGCCTCCTGTGAAACCTGTATGCAGGTCAAGAAGCAACAGTTAGAGCTAGACATGGAAAAATGGACTGGTTCCAAATTGGGAACTGTATATTGTCAAGGCTGTATATTGTCACCCTGCTTATTTACTTTTTATGTAGAGTGTGTGCTAAGTGACTTCAGTTGTGTCTGACTCTTTGTGACCCCATGGACTATAGCCTGCAAAGCTCCTCTGTCCACGGGTTTCTACAGGCAAGAATACTGGACTGGGTTGCCGTGCCCTCGTCCAGGGGATCTTCCCAACCCAGCAATGGAACCTGCGTCTCTGACGTCTCCTGCATCGGCAGGTGAGTTCTTTACCACTGGCATCACCTGGAAAGCCCTATGCAGAGCACGTCACGCAAAACGCTGGGCTGGATGATCACAAGCTGGAATCAAGATTGCTGGGAGAAATACCAACAACCTTAGATATGCAGATGATACCATGTTAGCGGCAGAAAGTGAAGAGGAACTAAAGAGCCCCTTGATGAAGGTAAAAGAGGAGAGTGAAAAAAGTTAGCACTATTTAGCAGCTGAGAAAAGTCTTTGGAGGTCATTTTAATAAATCTGACATGAGTTACTAAGGAACTGGAGCATGTTGCGCTGGCGGATCTAGGAGTGGAAATGAGAAGATGGATATGAGTGACATTTCTGAGGAGAACCCGCCAGGACCTGTATTCTCATGGGTCTTTTTCTTCCTTCTGACATTCCTCTGTGCCCTTTGTTCCGACTGCACATAAAGGTTAATTGACCAATCCAGAAAATGATTTTACCCCAGTGAGCCAGGTCACAGAGCAGTTAATCAAAAGCTAAATAAAGTTCCCAATCATATATAAAAAATGATATACAAATGCTGCACTTGACATTACTTCAGAGTTATTTGTAAGCAACGATTTCCCTGCTTTTATTGAAGGAGTGATCCAAAGACCCTTTATTCAAAAAGGAGAAGGATCATATGACAACTGTGTGTGTGTGTGTGTGTGTGTGTGTGTGTGTGTGTGTGTGTGTGTGTGTGTGTGTGAGAGTCACTCAGTCGTGTCTGAGCCTTAGTGGCGCATGGACTGTAGCCTGCAGGGCTCCTCTGCCTGTGGGATTCTCCAGGCAAGAATCCTGGAGGGGCTGCCGTTTCCTCCTCCGGACATCTATTATCTGTGGAATCTGAAAGAAATGACACGAGTGAATTGCAAAACAAAGTGACTCACAGACTTAGAAAATGAATCGATGGTCGCTGGGGGAGGGGCCAGTCAGGGGCGCTGCAAAGGCCACGTAAACACTGCTTTCCTTAAATGGGCGACCAGCAAGGCCACACTGCTCAGCATCCGGGCCTCTGCCGAGCGCCACGCGCCAGCCCGGATGGAGAGGACGCGTGTATGTGTGTGGCCGAGTCCCTTATCTGTGCACCCGTAACCACCACAACATTGCTAATGGGCTATACCCCAAAACAAAATGTTTTTGGTGTTTTTTTTTAATAAAAGTATTAAGCATAATTGAGAGAGTCCTAGTAACACTTACAGTGAGGCATTCACACACAGGACAGAAAGCAGAAGACTGCTCCACTGTAATCCAAACACTGAAACTCATGTAAAATCAGATCTCTGGGACCTACAGAATGGTACCCATTTTTTTTTTCTTATTTTNGTATAACATGATAAAATGTTTCCCTAAAAAGAATAAAATCCAACTAGATAGGCCATACACATCCAACTGAATTCACATCGAAAACCTAGAAAAAGAACCCTGCAAGGGCTCATCTCAAGAAGTCAGAGGTCAGGGAGGTTGGAGCGAACCTGGGAGGTGGTGGGAACCTACCAGCCGGCCTGCGGACCCAGTTTTCTAAACAGGGATCTGTGAAGCGACAGCTTAGCTCTGACAATCCCTGAAGACCTGAGATTTTAAAACCTTCAGTCTGTATGATCACATTTCTTCCTTCCCATAACTGTGGGGAATTTAAAGCTTACTTGAAACAATGTATGAAAGACAGTCATGATTCCACCTTTGCACCTCTTGAATGAACACACGAGCACATGTGCTCCTTACAGGAGTAAGAACTGGGGATTTCTGGAGATTCCACTTCCAGGAAGACACATCTGGAGAAAGGCCCTGAGCCAGAATATTGGCGGAAAATCAGAAAAGGTATTTGGGTACTTAAAACAACAACAACAAAATATCTTATATAACTCTCTCTGACTCTTTGCGACTCCATGGACTATAGCCTACCAGACTCCTCTGTCCACGGAAATCTCCAGACAAGAATACTGGAGTGGGCTGCCATTCCAATCCCATCTCCAGGGGATCTTCTCAACCTGTATCTCCTGCCTTGCACACAGATTCTTTACTGTCTGAGCCACCAGGGAAGCCCTATATAACTCTCAATAAATAACAATTTAATTGTAAAGTACTTTTTCTCTTGTTTTTCTGGTCAGGGCTACAAGTGGCTGGAGTCAAGAGGAAACAACAGAGGGGCAGGTGCCCTTGGCTGTGCCCGCTGCTCCCACACTGCCGGAGCCATGCTCACAGCCCACACCCCAGAGAAGTCAGCTAGTAACTCTCTACCTTCTCTCCAGACTCTGATCTAGAGAGGGCAGCAAATTCCTGCTGAGACTGAATCTGTGCCCCCCCACCCACTTCTGTAAATAAAGTTTTATTGGAACACAGCCATTTTTACATTTTGTCTATGGCTGCTTTTGCTCTATAAAGACAGAGGGTAGGTGTGACAGAGACTGTTCAGACCACAAAGCCTAAACTGCTGTCCAGCCTTTTACAGAAAGGGTTTCCTGCTGGAACGTTGGCCTCCATTAATCCAAGGGCCATCTTTTGGTCTCTCCAGAGCTGGCCGAATTCCCCAGCTGTTTGAGCAGATGACAGAATGACTGTGGATGAACAGGGACACACAGGGAAGGAAAACGGGAAGAAAAGAGAGGTCAACAAGGCTGCAGGATTCAGAGGTGTGCAGTAGGCAGCCTGTTTCAAGCTAAGCCATGGATACTACTTTCCTAGGCTGCAAACAGCATCGTTCTTCAACCAGGCCACTTCTTTGGATTAAGCTGATCCGGCTTCATCCAGGGTGTCCAATGCTTGCAACACCCACTGATAGAAAGGGAAAGGGACTTTGCTTAGCTAATGGAGACTGATGGCAAGAGAACAGGATGGAACCACGTGATGGTGGCTGGTGGCTGACTGGTCAGGGAAGGCCTGGGGAGAGGATGTTACCCTGATCCCTAAATGGCCTGCCACACACAGATCTGATGATGCAAGAGGCTTTGGGGAAGGAGTGGCTGGTGAAAGGCCCCTTTAGGCAGGAACATCTGGGTGTGTCTGAAGAATTAAGGGGAAGGCCAGTGTGATGGGAGCACAGCAAGCAAGGGGAGAGTGCGGTGAGATGAGGTCAGAGGAGGTGGGAACGGCTGCGGGAAGCCGCTGTCTAAACAGTCAGGCTTCAACTCTTAGACAACGTGAAGCCATACAAAGTTCTCAGCAGGGGTATAACATGATGTCATTTATATTTAAGAAAATGCCTCTGACTTTGTGGAATGAGTGACTTAGGGTGTGGCAAGAAAGGGAGAGGTCTCATGGACACTGTGACATCCTCCTAGGAGAGAGATAGTTTGGACTAAGTGATGAGGCCAGAGAGATGTGGACGGATGGATGTTTGGGATGACAAGGCAATGGAACCCCACTCCAGCACTCTTGCCTGGCAAATCCCATGGATGGAGGAGCCTGGTAGGCTGCAGTCCATGGGGTCGCTAGGAGTCGGACACGACGGAGCGACTTCCCTTTCACTTTTCACTTTCATGCATTGGAGAAGGAAATGGCGGCCCACTCCAGTGTTCTTGCCTGGAGAATCCCAGGGATGGGGGAGCCTGGTGGGCTGCCGTCTCTGGGATCGCACAGACTCAGACACGACTGAAGCGACTCAGCGGTAGCAGCAGCAGCGTTGGCATGTCTCCAGCTGAGCTCTTTTCCTTTTTTACCAGCATTTGTGGATTTCTCCACTTTCAGGAAACCTCAAGATCATATCCCCAAATCCTAGAGACCATTGTTATAAAATTAACACCTTTCTAATTACTTTACATGAAGATGGAGATTTTCTACAGGTTTGTAAACAAATGTAATGAAAATCTTCCTCTAGAGCCTAAATTAAATGATGGTGAGCCTGGTAATAAAATAGGATGTTAATGAAATTTAAAAACTAGAATTCTATTACTCACTGCTCTCCTGTAATGTGCCAGGCACTGGGCATAGTGTCGGGCACAGATCAAGGGGCCAGAGATGGTCTGAGGAGCCACCACGGGCCATGTCAGGGCCGCCCAAGTCAGTGAGTCTGAGGGAATCAGTATCTCCAAAGAAGGCACTGATTTTGGTGATACCTGAGTTACATTATGGGAAGTGAAGCTGCAAAGACTCAGATGTTAATGATCCCGAGGCAGAAAGGAGACTCAGGCTATGTCTAGCTTCTCCTCCTAAACATTTATGGGATGCCTCTACTGTGCCAAACTCCCTGCTAAGTGCTTACCCTACATTATTTATTCAATCCACGGAACTAGAGAAGTCTCAGGTGGGCAGGGCCCACGCCTGTGTTTTCTGCAGTTTCCCTGACCAACACTTTTGTCTGTAGGAAGAGTTCAAAAATATGTGTTGAGTGAATGGATGGATGACTCCCTCATCCCTCCCATGACACAATTGCAGTAAAATACCCCAGCGCAGGGGGAGCAGGTGAGGACACGGGCTTAGGGGGCTCGTGGGTGACAAAGCAGGCGCCAAGGCCGACTGGCCTCAGCCTCCTCGGTGCCACATGACAGGAGAGAGCCCTGGAGAACACTGACCTTACATGGTAACTGTCTTGATAAAGGGGTTCCTGCTTATTGAGCTGTAGACGTGAAACTTGTTCACTTTTTTCCAATAACTGACAAGACTGGGTTCTGTAGAACACACAGGCTGGGCAGTGGTTCCCCAGCAACATTTCAGATTCCATGGCTCCTGGTGGCTTTTAGTTATTCCAGTAATCTAACACTGGTGACGGAGCCCCAGGCAGTCCATCCTGAATTCCCATCTCACTCTGCACTCAAGGTCTCTCCTCTCTATGGTGAGGCCAAACTCACAGGCCAGTGAACTTTTATAGTTCTTCATCACTCAACCCAAACTGACCAGTGACCTTCTGTGTATTTTAACTTTTATCATATATACTGTTTATTTGTTGATTGACTGATGCATTTCCACTGTGATGTTGGAGAATATTCTTGAGAGTCCCTTGGACTGCAAGGAGATCAAACCAGTCCATCCTAGAGGAAATTCTGATTATTCATTGGAAGGACTGATGCTGAAGGTGAAATTCCAATATTCTGGCATTGTTATGTGAAGCACTGACTCACTGGAAAAGACCCTGATGCGGGAAAAGATTGAAGGCAGGAGGAGAGGGGGATGACAGAGGATGAGATGGTTGGATGGCATCACCAACTAGATGGATATGAGTTTAAGCAAGCTCTGGGAGTTGGTGATGGACAGGGAGGCCTGGTGGGCTACAGTCCATGGGGGTCACAGAGTCAGACATGACTGAGTGACTGAACTGAATTGATATTGTTTATTGTTGGCCTCTTATCTCTAGAACGTAAAGCCATCAGGACAAGGATCATGTTTGCCCATTATTGCACCTCAATGCCTGCCACACAGACGATGCTTAATACACTGGTGTGCAAAAAAATGAAGTGGAGGTCAGGTCACATCCCCAAACATTATCCCAATCTAGGTAGGAGGGCCCTGTCCCCTTCTGATTCACTGCTGCTGCTGCTAAGTCACTTACACTCGTGTCCGACTCTGTGTGAGCCCATGGACGGCAGCCTACCAGGCTCCCCCGTCCCTGAGATTCTCCCGGCAATAACACTGGAGTGGGTTGCCATTTCCTTCACTAAGAGGAAGGAAAGAGGAGTGGGTGTAGCCCCAGCACAGAGCTCAGCTGTGTCCCTGAGACCCTCTGCCCCACCTCCCTCCCTTCCATCAGCGAGATTAGATCTATAAGGAGGAAAAAGCAATTGGTTGGAAGGACTGAAGCAAACCTTGGTGGGTTGGAGAGGTTGGGGCATGAAGTTAACAATTTATGGAAACTAACCCGAGACTCTATTTCTACAGAAAATTCTGAGAACATGCACTCTTGGGTTTAAGACACCACACCAGCACCACACTGGGTTTTAGAGTTCTGCAATAACAACAACAAAAACAAGAAAACATAAAGTTTCAAAGGTTTTCCATGATCTGAAATACAATTCCTAGATTCTGTTTCCCCCAGCAATTGCTGTCTCTTAGCTCTGCTATAGCTGAAGGACCAAACCCATTACTCAACCTGCAAAGCCTGATATTGTCCACCTTGTCAACAGGTTGTCATGACTTTCTACTTTCACAGATAAGAATGTGAGACTATTAACTTAGGTTAAATAACTCATCAGAGGTGAGGGTAGCATGGCATATATCAGACTGTGAGTTACAAGTCACACGCTATGAGAATCTAGGTCGTCACGCTGCCCACTTAACCATACTTCCACTTCCTGCCACCACAAAAGAATGTAAGTGGAGGAAGCTTCACAGTGGGGGGCATCTGAAAACAGGCAGGGATTTTCTGCCTGGGCTACTACAGAAACGCACACGTCTCAGTACACAGCTGGTATGTCCAAATCATCTTCCCCAACTCAGGCAGCCCCTCTCTCCTGGCAGCTTTGTTCTTAACACGTGTCCCATGCTCAACACTGTATGATGAGAGAAATGCCTTTTCCAGCCTCATAGAGCTTGCACCTTGATCAGATCCAGGAGCATGCTTCTGAACATCTTTTGGGGACCTTCCTGAGCGCATATGTGTGCACACACGTGTGCACACATATACCCACACACACGTGCACACATGCACACACCCAGAGCCTCCTGCTTGTGCTCCCATCACGTGGGTGATCCCCCGGCAGCCACTGGTTACTGAGCGGAAGCCCTAATACCCCACTCCTGACAACACTCACTCTTGGCTTTCCCAGCACGGGACAGATTGTATGTAGTCTTTTGACCCCAAACGGTCTGTCCCATTTCTTCTTCCCCAAGCGCATGTGTGCATGCTTGCATGCTCAGTCATGTCTGAATCTGTGCGAGCCCGTGGACTGTAGCCCACCAGGCATCTCTGTCCATGGGATTTCCCAGGCAAGAATACTGGAGTGGGTTGCCATCTCCTCCTCCAGGGATCTCCCGCACCCAGGGATTGAACCTGCCTCCTTTGTCTCCTTCATTGGCAGGCAGATTCTTTGCCACTGAGCCATAAGCCCTCCAAGCCTATGCTTGGCAGGAAAACTTACCCCGTTGGCACTCAATTTTATGGAAACCCTTTAACAAGAGACAGCTCATGCAATACATGATCGTATGCCAAAGGGGAGGCGTGTCACTGAGTCCTTATGAAAGAAGACGGGAGGGGGCCTAGCATGCTGTCGACCCCCATTCCTCTTCGGGAGGACAAATGACTCTGTACAAAACAGAAGGCGAGATTAACAGCTCAGCTTTTGCCTAAATGTCAAGCTAAATTTTGCTGAGCATCCAACAGGCATCTAAATGTGCGGTGGAGGCCGGGAGGAATTTTATATAAATGTAGAAAACAAAGACCCTTTCCTCAGATCATAACTGAGCTGGAGCGGTAGTTGATATTGAACTGGGAAGAGACTCACTCAGGATTAACTGAGCATATTTGAACATTTTCACAAACAGTAAGCAATCTTGTGACCACAGTCTTCAAAATCCTTTCCAATTTCCACTGTAAGGTCTATCAGAACTTACTGGGGAAGGGAGTTAGAGATTTCCAAGGAGTTTTCTTTCATTAGTTTGATTTGCCTGAGAAGTATTATTTAAACGGTAAACATAGTCTAATCTTGAGCAGAATTAAAAGGTACTGATAATTATTTCATTATAATTTGTACTCTTTCATATAAAATAAAGGGGACGATAGAGGATGAGATGGTTGGATGGCATCACCAACTCAATGGACATGAGTTTGAGTAAACTCCGGGAGCTGGTGACAGACAAGGAGGCCTGGGGTGCTGCAGTCCATGGGGTCACAAAGAGTTGGATGTGACTGAGCGACTGAACTGAACTGATATAAAATGTGCTGTCTGACTCAATACAATTTTGTGAGGTTTCTGTTTAGTCAAGTGGCACATTGAAAATATGGGAACAAGATCGTCCTGATGTAACTGTGGATCCTTAAGTACCAACCAGCACGTGGATATCTCAGTGAAGGGAGATGGAGACAGTAGGTACAGAACAAATGCTGGTAATGCGTGCAAGGCTGGGCACGTTAGCACTGATGGACTAATTCGCTAGGGTTGCAGGAACGTGTGCAAGGCTGGGCATGTTAGCACTGATGTACTAATTCGCTAGGGTTGCAGGAACGTGTGCAAGGCTGGGCACGTTAGCACTGATGTACTAATTCGCTAGGGTTGCAGGAACGTGTGCAAGGCTGCGCACATTAGCACTGATGTACTAATTCGTTAGGGTTGTAGGAACGTGTGCAAGGCTGGGCACATTAGCACTGATGTACTAATTCGCTAGGGTTGCAGGAACATGTGCAAGGCTGGGCACATTAGCACTGATGGACTAATTCACTAGGGTTGCCGTAAACCAGGTGACTGGAAACAACACGGATTTGTCCTCTCATAGCTCTGAAGGCAGAAGATCCAAGATGAAGGTGTCTTCAGGGCCACAGTCCCTCTGAAACCTGCAGGGAGGACCCTGCTGCCCTCCCTCCCAGCTTTTGGTGTTTGCCAGCAAGTCTTGGTGCTCCTTGGTACATAGACGCCTTGCTCCCATCTCTGCCTCTGTCTTTACGTCACCCTTCCTCTGTGTGTATTTGCTTCTGTGTCTCTTCTCTTCTGATGATTGGAAACAATGATGTTCAAGACACTGGGTGGCGATGAAGGACAGCACCTCATAGGAAGTGGGAAATGAATGAACTGTTTGGCTCATGGTCCTAACAGGGTTTCCGGGCCCTGGGTCGGGGAAGGAGAACGTGGGAGAAGCCCAGAGGACTCACAGAATCGAGAGGACACACCTGGGTTTCCTGGGAGGGCACGGCCCTCGAGTGTTGCTGTTGCCTGTCACTAAGCTCGAGTGTACAGGACTGAATGAGGAGGGGCGAGAACAGTCCCAGAGCATCAGAGAGCTGCGTGGGGCGGGCCGGGAACCCTTACAGTGTGAACATAAAATTGTGCAACCGCGTTGGAAAACGGCTGGGCATTTTCTTAAAAATGTAAACACAAATCCAACTCAAGATCCAGCCAACCCTCCTCTAAAGATCTCACCAGTGGAAGGGAGGGCATATGTCCAACACAGAAACCTGTACACGCGTGTTCACAGCAACTTTATTCCTAATAAACCAGAAATGACCAAACGTGCCTCAGCTGAATGATAAACTGCGGTAGGTATATCCATACAAAATACTGCACGGCAACCAAAAAGGAATGAAGCGTGGAGAGACGCAACAACACGCGTGAATCTCAAAATAACTCTGCTCCATGAAAGGAGCCAAAAACAGGAAAAAAAAAAAAAAAGCACATCCTCTGTAATTCCATAGAAAATTCTAAGACATGGAAACTAATCTACAGCGACAGCGCAGATGGGTGGTTTACAGGGGATGGGATGCGGGCACAGGGAGGGGTGGGAGGGAGAAGACACAAAAAGCAAAGCGTGACAGAAGCAGACTTCCCGGGGCTCTGGAGGTGTTCACGACTGCGGGCAGCGGCAGTTTCACAGGTGTGTGCGTGTGCCATAACTAACCCAACTGCACACTGTCAACGCATGTGTTCTATCAGATGCCAATTATACCTCCATAAAAACTTAATGAACAGAAACGAGAATTCAGAATGAGATGGTTTCTTTAACAAAAGGCTTTTCATACCTGACTACCTTCTCACAGTCTCGTAAGAGGGAGGCAGCAGCTAGAGTCTGTTCCCACGTGGTCTTTCTTAATCCCACTGTTGCAACTGAGCCGTCTATAACAGAATGGCTACCACGCTGCATTTCAGACCACGCTCTACTTCAGATGCCCCAAATGGCAATAGGGCTTTTCACAAAGAGAGCAGTTGTGATACTCCAATATATGTCTTGATTCCTGTCCTCCCAAATGGGGCATGCACTTCAGGCCTCCCTACTACAGGGGACTGAAGAAATAGGTCTTGCTCTAGGCTTCAGTTATATTCAAGCGCACACACATACATCACACGCGTATATGTATACACACTTACGTGCACAGATATAATATTTTTGTTCTGTTTCGTTACTGTAATTTCTGCTTTCATGTTTTCAGGAAGAGATACTGGGTGGAAGGATTTGAGCAACTCCACTGATGAAACGTGTTCAAAGTGCATTGGAAGAGAATTAATATAGAATCACATTAAAAGTTCTGACATCCCACCACTATCCCTTCTGAAGGAAATGTATAGGAAGAAAAAAATCACTGTGCTTTGTGTATTCACAGACTTCTGCTAAACTCTGGATATCAATCCGGTTTCAATTTTGTTGTTTGTTTAGACATTAGAGTGTGAAAGTGAAAGTTACTCAGTCGTGTCTGACTCTTTGAGACCCCATGGACTATACAGTCCATGGAATTCTCCAGGCCACTGGAGTGGGTAGCCTTTCCCTTCTCCAGGGGATCTTTCCAACCCACGGATCGAACCCAGGTCTCCTGCATTGCAGGCAGATTCTTTACCAGTTTAGCCATCAGGGAAGCCCTTGTTCAGTCACTAAATCATGTCCAACTCTTTGCAGCCCCATGAACTGCAGCACACCAGGCTGCCCTGTCCTTCACTATTTCCAGAGTTTGCTCAAACTCATGTCCATTTAGTCAGTGATGCCATCCAACCATCTCAGCTTCTCTGCTCTCTTCTCCTTTTGCCTACAATATTCCCCAGCATCAGGATATTTTCCAATGAGTCAGCTCTTGACATCGGTGGCCAAAGTACTGGAGCTTCAGCTACAGCATCAGTCCTTCCAATGAATATTCAGGACTGATTTCCTTTAGGATTGACTGGTTGGATCTCCTTGCAGTCAAAGGGACTCTCAAGAGTCCCTCTAGTACCACAGTTCAAAAGCATCAATTCTTTGGCACTCAGCTTTCTTTATAGTTGAACTCTCATATCTCTATGTGACTACTAAAAAAACCATAGCTTTCACTAGACATACGTCTGTCAGCAAGGTGAAGTCTCTGCTTTTTAATACACTTCAATTTTAAGAGGCTCTAAACCGTGGTGGCTCTTGAGTCTTTCAGGTAAAGTGAAGCAGCCTCTCCAGGGGCAGTGTAAGTAGGGCTAATCCTGTTGCTCAAGTCCAGTCTGCAGGGAGTGAGGTTTTTACCTCTGACTAGTGATGAAAGCAACTTTTCCCATTTGAAAGAAAACCCTTATTTGGAGGTCATGCTTTCTACTTCTGTTGAAATACCTTCCTTATATTAAATGATATCGAGAGTAGATACTTTGGAGTTTCAGCTTTAGCATCAGTCCTTCCTATGAATATTCAGGACTGATTTCCTTTAGGATAGACTAGTTTGATCTCCTTGCAGTCCAAGGGATTCTCAAGAGTCTTCTCCAACTTCACAGTTCAAAAGCATCAATTCTTTGGTGCTCAGCTTTCTCTATAGTCCAACTCTTACATCCATACATGACTACTGGAAAAACCATACCTTTGACTAGATGGACCTTTGTTGGCAAAGTAATGTCTCTGCTTTTTAATATGCTGTCTAGGTTGATCATACTTTTTCTTTCAAGGAGCAAGGATCTTTTAATTTCATGGCTGCAATCACCATCTGCAGTGATTTTGGAGCCCAAGAAAAAAAATTCAGCCACTGTTTCCTGTTTCCCATCTATTTGCCATCAGTGATGGGACCGGATGCCATGATCTTAGTTTTCTGAATGTTGAGCTTTAAGCCAACTTTTTCACTCTCCTCTTTCACTTTCATCAAGAGGCTCTTTAATTCTTCTTTGCTTTCTGGCATAAGGGTGGTGTCATCTGCATTTCTGAAGTTATTGATATTTCTTCCAGCAACATTGAGGCAAGCTTGTGCTTTATCCAGCCTGGCATTTGGCATGATGCACTCTGCATATAAGTTAAACAAGCAGGGTGAGAATATATATCCTTGATGTATTCCTTTCCCTGTTTGGAACCAGTCTATTGTTCCATGTCCAGTTCTAACTGTTGCTTCTTGACCTGCATACAGATTTCTCAGGAGGCAGGCCAGTTGGTCTGGTATTCCCGTCTCTTTTAAGAATTTTCCAGTTTGTTGTGACCCACACAGTCAAAGGCTTTTGCATAGTCAATACATCAGAAGTAGATGTTTTTCTGGAACTCTCTTGCTTTTTTGATGAACCAATGGATGTTGGCAATTTGATTTCTGGTTTCTCTGAATTTTCTAAACCCAGCTTCAACATCTGGAAATTCCTGGTTCATGGACTGCTGAAGCCTGGTTTGGAGAATTTTGAGCATTATTTTGCTAGTGTGTGAGATGAGTGCAGTTGTGTGGTAGTTTGAACATTCTTTGGTATTGGAATGAAAACTGACCTTTTCCAGTTCTGTGGCCACTGATGAGTTTTTCAAATTTGCTGGCATATTGAGTACAGCAGTTTCACAGCATCATCTTTTAGGATCTGAAATAGCTCAACTGGAATTCCATCCAGTTGATGGCCTACATAGTTCATGGACTTCTCCAGGCCAGAATACTGGAGTAGGTAGCTTGTCCCTTCTCCAGGGGGGGATCTTCCCAACCCAGGGATTGAACCCAGATCTCCTGCACTGCAGGTGGCTTCTTTACCAGCTAAGCCACCAGTGAAGCCCAAGAATATTGGAGTGGGTAGCCTATGCCTTCTCATTATTTTTATCTCTCTTTATTTTGTCAGCTAAATATCCTTACCTGACAAAATAAATCATCGCACACCTATACTGTTCCCTCCTCCTTTCTCTCTCTCTCTCTTTTTTTGAACGTTACTTTGTAAAATCCTAAAGTCCTGACTTTATCATTCAGGACAAATCAACAATTTTATTGGCATTTTGGGTTTTGTCTACATAACCTAAGTGGTAAGTAAAACAAAGAATCTGGAACATAATCACATGTGGTCACAAATGGCAATGCTGTTTCTATGGTGTAAGAAGCCTCATCTTTAAATTTCTGCATGCAGTATCTCTCTTCAGAAAGAACTGGGCTCACCAAGCTTGCAGACAAAACAAATGCGGAATCAGGGTAATCACTGCTGCTGTATGGAGACCACAGGATGCCTGATGATGCAGAGCTCTGATAAGGGAACTAAAAACTCCTCTGAGGGTGTCCGTGGGGAGTGGGCCGTGGAAACAGAACAGCACCGGTAATAATGAAGGATACGGTTAGACAATCATACAGACGTACGTTAGTGGGACCGCATGGAGCAATATAACATTACGAGGCACAGACGGACCTGCCTAGGCTGCGCAGGGGGAGAAAGAAGAAACGGCCCACGGCCCAGTGTGTTTCTACTCTCCTGGCTCGCCAGCGCCCTGAGAGACCAGGTCTGTCTGAGTCACCACGAAGTGTGTGCAGATGAATGCTCAGGGGCCATTTTTTGCTTGGGAACACCTTCACAAAACGCGAAGCAGAGTAAGTATGACATGGGGTCATAAGCACAGAAGTTAAAGACAAAGTGGGAAAACTTGGGCATCCTATTCACTTTTAAGCAGAATTTAGCAAATGGGAAGGTTAACTGATAGCAAGGAAAAGCATTTTCACAGAGGGCACTACGTTGGTATGATATTTCCATCAGACAGTTAGAAGGCAGCTGACTTCCAAAATCAGTGGCCTGGGACTTAAGCACACTTATTTCTGCACATTCTTTGGAGCTGCGCCAAACTGGAGAAGGCTGCCAGTGATGAGTGAGAGGTTGTAGGTGAGATCCTATTGTTATATAGATGGGAACTGAGGGCCAGCAAAAGAGTGCACAGGTTAAAGTGGTCTTATTCAATAGTCTGGGTGGGCATGGAGAGAGTCAATGCAGAGTGTCTAACTCTATAAATGCTTCAAAACCCTTAATTTAGTGGGGTTAAGGGTTTCCCAGGTGGTGCACTGGTAAAGAATCTACCTGCCGATGCAAGAGACAAGATTCTATCCCTGGGTCAGGAAGATCCACTGGGGAAGAGAATGGAAACCCACTCTAGTATTCTTGCCTAGAGAATCCCATGGACAGAGGATCCTGATGAGCTGCAGGCCATGAGGTCACAAAGAGTCAAACATGACTGAGTGCATGCACACACATGCTGTTTAAAATGTACATTTTGTTCATAAATAAATCGTACCAAGATGTTTTTGAATCTGTCTCCTAAAGAAATGGAAATAAAAGCTAAAACAAACAAAAAAAATGGGACCTAATTAAATTTAAAAGCTTTTGCAAAGCAAAGAAAACCATAAACAAAACAAAAAGCCTACTAAATGTGAGAAAATATTTGCAAATGATATGAGCAATAAGGGATTAATATTCAACATATATCGGAGAAGGCAATGGCACTCCACTCCAGTACTCTTGCCTGGAAAATCCCATGGACGGAGGAGCCTGGTAGTCCATGGGGTCTCTAAGAGTCAGGCACAACGGAGGGACTTCACTTTCGTTTTTCACTTTCATGCATTGGAGAAGGAAATGGCAACCCACTCCAGTGTTCCTGCCTGGAGAATCCCAGAGACAGTGGGCTTCCGTCTATGGGGTCGCACAGAGTCGGACACAACTGAAGTGACTTAGCAGCAGTAGCAGCAGCATTCAACACATATAAACAGTTCATACAATTCAATATGGGAAAAGATCAAACAACCTGATTTTAAAAATGGGTGGAAGACCTGAACAGACATTTTTCCAAAGAGAATTTGCAGATGGCATCAGGAATATGAAAAGATGCTATTATTAATCATTAGAGAAATACAAATTAAAACCCCAGTAAGATATCACCTCACATCGGTCAGGATGGCTATCATCTAAAACAACACAAATCGGGCTTCCCTGGGGGCTCAGTGGTAAAGAATTCACCCGTTAATGCAGGAGACACAGGTTCGATCCCTGGGCCAGGAGAATCCCACGTGCCGCACACCAGCTATGCCCTGCGCCACAACTACTGAGCCTGGGCTCCAGAGCCCAGGAGCCACAGCCGCTGAAGGCGAGCGTCGGAGCCTGTGCTCTGCAACGGGACACCGCTGCGAGGGGAAGCCCATGCCCCACGTTAGAATAGCTCCCATTGGTCCAAACTAGAGAAAGCCCACATGCAGTAACAAAGACTCAGCACTGCCAGAAATAAATAAGCAAATAGTAAATATTTAAATGAACAAACAAAACCAGCACAAATAATAAGTGTTGACAAGGATCTGGAGCTTAAGGAACCCGTGCTCCCTGTTGGAGTAGGGGTTAGGGGATGAAGAGGCACAAACTACTATGTATAAAATGAATGAGCTACAAGAACGTATTGCACCACACAGGAAATACAGCCAGTATTCCACAGTAACTATTAATGGAACATAGTCTTTAAAAATTGTGAATCACTATGTCGTGCGCCTATAACTGATGTAACGGAAAATGGGGCTTCCCTGGTGGCTCAGATGGTAAAGAATCTGCAAACTGTATATCGATCATACTTCACTAAAAATGAAAAAAAAACTAGCTAAGGAAAATTGAAGAAATATAAGCTACAAATAATATTGAAAAAAACATTATTATCCTCAATATATAAAGAGCTNTGTGACTACTAAAAAAACCATAGCTTTGACTAGACATACGTCTGTCAGCAAGGTGAAGTCTCTGCTTTTTAATACACTTCAATTTTAAGAGGCTCTAAACCGTGGTGGCTCTTGAGTCTTTCAGGTAAAGTGAAGCAGCCTCTCCAGGGGCAGTGTAAGTAGGGCTAATCCTGTTGCTCAAGTCCAGTCTGCAGGGAGTGAGGTTTTTACCTCTGACTAGTGATGAAAGCAACTTTTCCCATTTGAAAGAAAACCCTTATTTGGAGGTCATGCTTTCTACTTCTGTTGAAATACCTTCCTTATATTAAATGATATCGAGAGTAGATACTTTGGAGTTTCAGCTTTAGCATCAGTCCTTCCTATGAATATTCAGGACTGATTTCCTTTAGGATAGACTAGTTTGATCTCCTTGCAGTCCAAGGGATTCTCAAGAGTCTTCTCCAACTCCACAGTTCAAAAGCATCAATTCTTTGGGGCTCAGCTTTCTCTATAGTCCAACTCTTACATCCATACATGACTACTGGAAAAACCATACCTTTGACTAGATGGACCTTTGTTGGCAAAGTAATGTCTCTGCTTTTTAATATGCTGTCTAGGTTGATCATAGTTTTTCTTTCAAGGAGCAAGGATCTTTTAATTTCATGGCTGCAATCACCATCTGCAGTGATTTTGGAGCCCAAGAAAAAAAATTCAGCCACTGTTTCCTGTTTTCCATCTATTTGCCATCAGTGATGGGACCGGATGCCATGATCTTAGTTTTCTGAATGTTGAGCTTTAAGCCAATTTTTTCACTCTCCTCTTTCACTTTCATCAAGAGGCTCTTTAATTCTTCTTTGCTTTCTGGCATAAGGGTGGTGTCATCTGCATTTCTGAAGTTATTGATATTTCTTCCAGCAACATTGAGGCAAGCTTGTGCTTTATCCAGCCTGGCATTTGGCATGATGCACTCTGCATATAAGTTAAACAAGCAGGGTGAGAATATATATCCTTGATGTATTCCTTTCCCTGTTTGGAACCAGTCTATTGTTCCATGTCCAGTTCTAACTGTTGCTTCTTGACCTGCATACAGATTTCTCAGGAGGCAGGCCAGTTGGTCTGGTATTCCCGTCTCTTTTAAGAATTTTCCAGTTTGTTGTGACCCACACAGTCAAAGGCTTTTGCATAGTCAATACATCAGAAGTAGATGTTTTTCTGGAACTCTCTTGCTTTTTTGATGAACCAATGGATGTTGGCAATTTGATTTCTGGTTTCTCTGAATTTTCTAAACCCAGCTTCAACATCTGGAAATTCCTGGTTCATGGACTGCTGAAGCCTGGTTTGGAGAATTTTGAGCATTATTTTGCTAGTGTGTGAGATGAGTGCAGTTGTGTGGTAGTTTGAACATTCTTTGGTATTGGAATGAAAACTGACCTTTTCCAGTTCTGTGGCCACTGATGAGTTTTTCAAATTTGCTGGCATATTGAGTACAGCAGTTTCACAGCATCATCTTTTAGGATCTGAAATAGCTCAACTGGAATTCCATCCAGTTGATGGCCTACATAGTTCATGGACTTCTCCAGGCCAGAATACTGGAGTAGGTAGCTTGTCCCTTCTCCAGGGGGGGATCTTCCCAACCCAGGGATTGAACCCAGATCTCCTGCACTGCAGGTGGCTTCTTTACCAGCTAAGCCACCAGTGAAGCCCAAGAATATTGGAGTGGGTAGCCTATGCCTTCTCATTATTTTTATCTCTCTTTATTTTGTCAGCTAAATATCCTTACCTGACAAAATAAATCATCGCACACCTATACTGTTCCCTCCTCCTTTCTCTCTCTCTCTCTTTTTTTGAACGTTACTTTGTAAAATCCTAAAGTCCTGACTTTATCATTCAGGACAAATCAACAATTTTATTGGCATTTTGGGTTTTGTCTACATAAGCTAAGTGGTAAGTAAAACAAAGAATCTGGAACATAATCACATGTGGTCACAAATGGCAATGCTGTTTCTATGGTGTAAGAAGCCTCATCTTTAAATTTCTGCATGCAGTATCTCTCTTCAGAAAGAACTGGGCTCACCAAGCTTGCAGACAAAACAAATGCGGAATCAGGGTAATCACTGCTGCTGTATGGAGACCACAGGATGCCTGATGATGCAGAGCTCTGATAAGGGAACTAAAAACTCCTCTGAGGGTGTCCGTGGGGAGTGGGCCGTGGAAACAGAACAGCACCGGTAATAATGAAGGATACGGTTAGACAATCATACAGACGTACGTTAGTGGGACCGCATGGAGCAATATAACATTACGAGGCACAGACGGACCGGCCTAGGCTGCGCAGGGGGAGAAAGAAGAAACGGCCCACGGCCCAGTGTGTTTCTACTCTCCTGGCTCGCCAGCGCCCTGAGAGACCAGGTCTGTCTGAGTCACCACGAAGTGTGTGCAGATGAATGCTCAGGGGCCATTTTTTGCTTGGGAACACCTTCACAAAACGCGAAGCAGAGTAAGTATGACATGGGGTCATAAGCACAGAAGTTAAAGACAAAGTGGGAAAACTTGGGCATCCTATTCACTTTTAAGCAGAATTTAGCAAATGGGAAGGTTAACTGATAGCAAGGAAAAGCATTTTCACAG
>SJYW01014038.1:0-13945 GCA_006410735.1 Raphicerus campestris
CAGTACTCTTGCCTGGAGAGTCCCATGGAGGGAGGAGCCTGGTAGGCTACTAGTCCATGGGGTCGCAAAGAGTCGGACATGACTGAGCGAATTCACTTTCACTTTCACTTTAGTGGAATAGCTACCATAGTAGTAGGAGCGTGGGCATGGGCTCAGAGTCAGGGGGCTTGGGTTCAAATCCAAGTTTTACCCATGATAGATTTGAGACCTTGGTTGAATTTCTTAACATTTCTGGGCCTCAGTTTCCTTATCTGCAAAGTAAGCATAATACCAGCACCAGCTTCATAGAGTTATATGAGGATCAAACATACTTGCAAAGTGCTTAGAGTAAGTCATTGTACGTAGTCAGCACTCAGTAAATGCTGGCTATTATTACAGTATGTGAAGTATGTGTACCAGAAAATGCAAAGCAGTTTATATACATCTTTTTAAATTCTCATGATAGAATTTTGGACTGAGAGGTTAAAGTAGAAAATATAAATATGAAAGATGAAGTCACAAATGATGTTAATCCACTGAGCTTGTGTAGGAACGCTGTTCACATGCTCCAGGTGGGCCTCAGATGGCTCATGTGGCCAGCACTCAGGGAAGGGTGATTAGTATCATGAGTTGTGGCATCAGCAAGATGGAAACTTACTCACTGCCCAAATGAAGGGGAATTACTCCCAGTGCTGAGATGGGAGAGAAAGTCCTGAGAATCTTCCTAGAGGGGGCTCTGTGCCATGAGACCCAACATCCTCCAAAAGCCTGAAGTGAACTGATACTTACCTCGTTGTTTTTCATGAAGCCCATCTTATGTTGGCTGATGGCAGTGTAGCCACAGAGGTTCTTCCATAGACCAAATGGTGTGGCCATTCTCAGAGCTCTCTGCTGGCCTGGGGTAGATTCCAGAGGACTGAGAGAAAAGTACATGGATCGCTATGCTTCAGCCATCCTTCTTAAATAATGTTGTTTTCAACCAAAACTTTCTTAAAAATTGAGCAACAGGAAAGTGAGCTAGTCATTGTTCTTCCTATATGTGCCCAGAGTCCAGATTCTTTAAATATCTATGAAATACAAACACACAAAAAATGTGTTTACAGTCAGCTCACCTGGAGATTGGATTGCTATTCCCTTGCTCAGGATCCTGATGTGGATACTTTCCTGAGTACAAGACTCTGGGGTCGATACAAGAGGTTGTAGAATTTCGTGGCCACTTCATTGCATGGACAGGGAGACAGTCAAGGCCCTTGAGTTCTCTGTTGGAGAGCATGGGCCAAGGAAATTTTATCCCAAAAAATACTTCGGGCAGACCTAAACAAGTAAGTGCCCATAAGAGCAATGTTAACAATGCTAGTAAGAAAGAAGTCGCTCAGTCATGTCTGACTCTCTGCGACCCTGTGGACTATACAGTCAATGGAATTCTCCAGGCCAGAATACTGGAGTGGGTAGCCTTTCCCTTCTCCAGGGGATCTTCCCAACCCAGGGATCAAACCCAGGTCTCCTGCATTGCAGGAGGATTCTTTACCACCTAAACCACAAGGGAAGCCAGAAATAATGTTTCCTTTTTGGCAATCACTTTAGCCAGCTCATCCAGAAGTTTTATCATATAGTTAAAGTATAAATTTTAAAATGTGGGGATCAGGGCAGAAGCCATATTTACCCTGCCTTACTTTTCTGCTTGATACCCAGTCCCTGACTTCAGGCTCCCAAAGGAGATTTCACGAGCTGGCTCAGCACAAGCATCTGTGTAGCTGGGGGTTTGTATTGCCTACCAAGCCCATGGTCAGCTCCTGTTCCCAGAGTCAAAGGAAGATGGTCAGGGACACTTGCTACTTTCTTTCAGTCTCAGCTGATTTCCATACATACTCTCTTGGCCAAGATCAAAGCTGATGCAGTGGTGCACAGGGGACAGAAGGTCCTTTAGCAGGCCTGCACCTCGTAGGTGGGGCCTATGGTGCCTGGACTTTCAGTTGCTCGGGGAAGGCGGTGGGGGTGGAGATTAGCATGTGTTTTTAGGTGGATAACCCGAGGGACAATAGCCTGTATTTCAGGAAAAGCAATGGACTGTGTTTTTAAAGGATTGTATAGACTGCACTGCAGTTTGGGACCAAGGGAGCCATGAGAATGGATGCCATTTTCCTGCCACCTTAATTTCTGTAATTGTAGCTCATTACTGATACTCTTATTTACTTCATGTTTTACTTTAAATGAATGTAATGCATTTCTTTCTCTGCTTTATTTTACTTCTCATAGGCAATTAATAGCCATGAAATTATGGTTTTAATATTTTCTTTATATATATTTTCTACTTGTTAAAGTAAGTTCTAGCCATTGAGATACAAAATTTTGTCCATGTGGCATCCTCACTTTCAGTGATGCCTTTGCCTGTCACACTTTCGGCAGCACTGTAATGGGAGCGCACTATGTACTATCAACCTCCAAACTCCCGAAGAGTTGCTGGCATTTATTCCTGCCCTTAGCATAAAGCAGAATAAATGTCTAGAGTCAAACTAATGAGAGGCTCCTGGTTGAAGTGTTGATAACAACCCCAAATCTGGCTCACTCTTCACTCTCAGCTCAACTAGTTCTTGAGCCTGTGTGGACAGGCCCTTGCAGGGGAAACCTGCCATGATCCTGAATGACCTTAGGGACCCCCTCTTGCCTTCAGGTGGGCTTTGGTGCCATCATCACACGGAAGCAGGGCAGGGGGCTGTGGAGTTCAGAAACTGCTTTGCATATCTCAGAACAGGGAGAGTCTCAGAACAGGCCCTCCCTGCTGTTCCCTGAGGCGGTTGCCAGGGCCACCCTGTCCTGAGGCACACTCTAAGGCATCTGAAGGTATGTGTGAGGCCAGAGCCAGACGGGAGACCCAGCACAAGAGTAAGGATTAAAATATGTAGGACTGAGGTGAGGATTAAAAGTAGTTGAAATGTATACAGTTTTCTGGTCCGGTTTCAACCAGTCAATATCATGCATGCCCTTGGCTCTCTGAGCATTTGCAGACAGTGTGGGTGAAAGGGGAGTGAAGAAAAGGCAGTGGGGAGAGGGAAATAAGAGGAAGAAAGAATGGACAGAACTGTGGAGGTACTTTGTCTCACTCGTTCCTGCCTTATGCCCCCCAGCAATTACCCTTGGAAAAGTCTTGGCTTTTCCTCCACCTTCAGGCTAGGCTTCAAAATGGAAACAAAGAGCTACTTGAAAGGAGTGAATTCTAGTAAAGCGGTGTTTCTTGTTGTTGTTCAGTTAGCATGCCAGGCTTCCCTGTCCTTCACTGTTTCCTGCGGTTTGCTCGGACTCCATGTCCACTGAATCAATGATGACATCCAACCATCTCATCCTCTGTCACCCCCTTCTCTTGCCCTCAGTCTTCCCAGCATCAGGGTCTTTTCCAGTGAGTTGGCTCTTCGCATCAGGTGGCCAAAATATGGAGTTTCAGCTTCAGCATCAATCCTTCCAATGAATATTCAGGACTGATTTCCTTTAGGATTGACTGGTTTCATCTGTTTCATCTCACAGTCTAAGGGACTCTCAAGAGTCTTCTCCAGCACCACAGTTCGAAGGCATCAATTCTTTGGTGTTCTGCCTTCTTTACGGTCCAGCTCACACAACCATATGTGACCACTGGGAAGACCATAGCCTTGACTATACAGACCTTTGTCAGCAAAGTGATGTCTCTGCTTTTCAGCACATAGGTTTGTTATAACTTTCCTGCCAAGAGGCAGTGGTCTTCTGACATTATGTCCACAGTCACCATCCACAGTGAATTTAGAGCCCAAGAAGAGGAAATCTGTCACTACTTCCAGCTTTTCCCCTTCTATTTGCCATGAAGTAATGGGGCTTGATGCCATTATCTTAGTTATTTTTAATATTTAGTTTTAAGCTAGCTTTTTCACTTTCCTCCTTCACCCTCATCAAGAGGTTCTTTAGGTCCTTCTTGCTTTCTGCCATTGGGGTGATATCATCCACTTATCTGAAGCTGTTGATGTTTTCTTCTGCTTATCTCAATTCTAGCTTATAACTCATCCAGCCTGGCATTTCTCATGATGTGCTCAGAGTACAAGTTAAACAAACCAGATGACAACAGACAGCCCTGTTGTACTACTTTCTCAATCCTAAACCAGTCAGCTGTTCTGTGCTGTGCTGTGCTTAGCTGCTCAGTCGTGTCCGACTTTTTGTGACCCCATGGACTGTAGCCCAACAGGCTCCTCTGTCCATGGGGATTCTGCAGGCAAGAATACTGGAATGGGTTGCCATGCCCTCCTCCAGGGGATCTTCCCAACCCAGGGATTGAACCCAGGTCTACCCCACTGCAGGCGGATTCTTTACCTTCTGAGCCGCTAGGTAAGCTCGAGTTGTTCAAACGGAGTTTGACTTGCTTCTTGACCCACATACAGGTTTCTCAGGAAACAAGTAAGGTGGTCTGGTATTCCTATCTCTTTAAGAGCTTTCCACAGTTTGTCATGATCCACTCAATGGCTTTAGTGTAGTTGATGAAACAGAGGTAGATATTTTTCTGGAATTGCTTTCTCTATGATCCAGTGAATGTTGGCAATTTGATCTCTGGTTTTGTTGCCTTTTCTAAACTTAGACTGATGTCTGGAAGTTGTTGGTTTGCATAATGCTGAAGCCTAGCATGCGGTATTTTGAGCATGACCTTGCTAGCATGGGAGATGAGTGCAATTGCCTGATGGTTTGAACATTCTTCACTACTGTCCTTCTTGGGAACTGGGATGAGGATTGACCTTTTCCAGTCCTGTGGTCTTTGGGATATATATATATATCCAGAAGTGAACTATTGGATGATATAATATTTCTATTTTTTATCTTTTTGTGAAAAACTTTTATACTGTTTTTCATAATAGCTGTACCAGTTTTACATTCCTACCAGCAGTGCATATGGATTTCAATTTCTCCACATCCTCACCAATACTTTCTTTATGGTTTTGGATAATAGCCATTCTGATATGTATGAAGTGGTATCTCTGTGTGGTTTTCATTTGCATTTCCCTAATGACTTCTGATGTTGAACATCTTTCATAAGCTTGTTGGCCATTGTATGTTATCTTTGGAGAAATTTCTGTTCAAGTCCTTTGACCATTTAAAAATCAAGTTGTTTGTTTTGTTGCCAAGCTATAAGAGTTCTTTATATATCTTAGATATTAATCCCTTATCAGATATATGACTTGTAAATAATATCTCCCATTTCATATGTTGCCTTCTCACTCTGTTGATTATGTCCCGTGATACACAAAAATGTATTGCCAAATTCAATTTTATGAAGATTTCTTCTAAATGTTTTATGGTATTGGCTCTTATATTTAGGTCTTTGATCCATTTTTGAGGTAATTTTTGCATACAGTATAAAGTAAGAGTCCAATATTCTCTTTTTCCAAAATATTTTTTATAACTAATTTGGCAGCAAAACTTGACTCACACTTAGATGAAGCTGTTTATTGTCTTCATATGTGTAAATATTCATGTGCTTTAATACAGAAATATTTGATTTCAAGATGCTGCCCCAGACTCCACTGGGTCTGTTGCAAGGGCAAAACCCAGAATTTTCAGATTTCCAAAATGTGCCTATCATCTCCAAAAATTTCAAATGTATGGGATGGTGGACCTCCAATATAGTTTTCAGTGACTGTCAAGTTCTGGAGTTTTCATGCTGGGAGAGACAGTGCCACACAATGTCAGGATGTGAAACTCTCAGCTTATGTTGAGTAGGATGAAGCTCAAGGCCACTGGTATCAGGCTAATCGTAGGCTTAGCAGCAGCAGGGCTCTAACTCAAGTCTCACACCAAACTCAACAAAAGTTCACTTTGAGTCTGATCATTTTTAAAACAAGTTTGTGATCTGGGTAACATAATGAAGCTTAAGTGACTTATAGTGGTAGCAAGAAAAACAAAAACAAAAGATAAGTGTTAATGCACAGCAATCAAAATGAATTCCATCTGTGGTCATCAAATACTTGGAGTTAATGGTTATAAATGAGTACATCTAAAGGAGGACAGTGATTATTCACACAGTATAAGATGCATCATTCATTTATCCACTCCTTAAGCATTTATTAGACATCTACTAAGTGTCAGATACATGCCTAGAAACTGGTTAGGCTCTTCTAAAAAGTCTGCCTTGGGCATTTTATTGGAGTTTTTGGTGTGTTTGTTTTAACTCTCAACACATATTAATTGAATTGTTGCTCTGTCTAATGAACTCCGAGTCTGGCGATATCTTGCGTTAGGTCAAGCAGCATTCCCTCAGCCTTGAGTAAGAGAAGGAGCCTGAAGACTCGAGGATACGAGACGCCCTTCCCCTTCTCAAGATCTCTGCTGCTCCCACCATCTTGCACACAGGCTATTGCAGTTGCTTTGTAACTTGTGTTCCTGCTCCAGCCATTATTCTTAGAACAGCAGCTGGAGGGAATTGTTCAACATTTACACGAGCCAGATCACATTTCCTCAAAACCCTGCCACAATTCCCATTTTCCTCAGAAAAAGAATCCACATCCTTAGGATGGCCTACCAGCCGGTCCCCCTCCCATTGCTCTCCCTCTGCTCTGCCTTCTGCTCAGGCTGCTCCTGCTACTAACCCCATCTCTGTGCTCCCAGGCTGCTCCCCCTGCCTGCAGCGCTCTCCCTAGGAATCCGCATGATCACCACCCTTCTCCTTAAAGCCTTCACTCAAGTGAAGCTGCCCTGATGACCTTATTTAAAATCACAAGCCACTCTACCTCCAGGACCCCGGCACTCCTGATCCTGTCCTCCTACATCTTCTTTTCACCTTGCAACAAGCAATATAACTTACCTGTTTTTATGTGATTGGCTGTTTGTTTCTACATGGGCAGGAGCCTCTTTGTTCCCTGATACCTCCCAAGCTCTGAGAACAGTGCCTGGCCCAGGCTGGTACCCTGAAAACAGACAAATAAATGAAGAGTATGTTGTGGGCCTGGAGCACAGAATGGCAGGTGATGAGGCTGCAGAGGGAGGAAGAGATAACTGCTGTGTTCAAGCCTGGTCCCCACAGACCAGCAGTAGAAAGGCTTCAGGGAGCGAGTGTCCTGGTCAGGGCTACACCTGCTCTGGAGCAGGAGGCGGGGCAGGATTAGGGGTGGGAGCCCAGGTAGCTCTTGCACACTGCCTATTCTCAATACCTTTCTTCTTCAGAGTGCACTGAGAATCATTCAGTCCAGTGGTTCTCAATCAAGGTGTTTTTATCTCCCGGAAGACATTTGGCATTGTCTGGAGACATTTTTGCATGTCACCTGGGTGGGTGCTACTGGCGTTCCCGAATACAGGACACTGATAAACATCCTACAGTGACAACTAGGGATGGTAGACACCTTGACTAAGAATTTTTTGGCCCCAGATGTTAACAGCAGCATGATTGAGAAACCCTGGGATAGAAGATTCAAAGGACCGATTCTCAGATCTGAGAACAGCCTTGTTGGTGTTAGAGACAAAACAGGTATCTTCTGGGATTCTCCTGGTCCCTTGGGTGCTTGGTTGCTCACTTCCACTGCCATCACCTCCGTCGCCTCTCTCCTGCCTGCTCACCTTTATCCCTTGGGGTGTGCCTGTTGCGTCGCTGTTGTTCTGAGGAAGCGGAGGCCCTGGAGAGGAGCGTGTGAGAGCTGAGGGTGGTTAGGTGTGCCACCACGGGCACGTATGCCGTTGTTTGTTCAGACTCCACATGGAATGAGGTGTCAGACAAGCAAAGGCTGACTGGCTGGTTCATTCTGGTAGTACTTCTTCTGTAAACACTCCAAGTGAGCCAGCCTCCTTGAAAAACCAGCCTGGGTATTCCTTCCCTAGAGTGGAGGCAGCTTAACAAGTGTTTCTGTCTTCTGGGTTCCGTTAGGCTGTGTGATCCTTCAGAATTCCTGAGGCTGTGGGATTTGGGATCCTGTGAAGTGGATTTTGAAATAGCCAGGGGCTTAGTAAAGAATATCTGCTGGTAAAGTAAAAATAAAAATTAAAAATTAAATAAAAATTTAAAAAAAAACCATTAAAAATAGAAAAGATATAACATTTTGTCATCTTAAGAAATTCAGAATAAGCTCTTAATGAATTCAATAGTCATCCATAATAAAAATGATAATAAAAAATTTAATAACTTTGAAAAAAAAANAGATCACATTTCCTCAAAACCCTGCCACAATTCCCATTTTCCTCAGAAAAAGAATCCACATCCTTAGGATGGCCTACCAGCCGGTCCCCCTCCCATTGCTCTCCCTCTGCTCTGCCTTCTGCTCAGGCTGCTCCTGCTACTAACCCCATCTCTGTGCTCCCAGGCTGCTCCCCCTGCCTGCAGCGCTCTCCCTAGGAATCCGCATGATCACCACCCTTCTCCTTAAAGCCTTCACTCAAGTGAAGCTGCCCTGATGACCTTATTTAAAATCACAAGCCACTCTACCTCCAGGACCCCGGCACTCCTGATCCTGTCCTCCTACATCTTCTTTTCACCTTGCAACAAGCAATATAACTTACCTGTTTTTATGTGATTGGCTGTTTGTTTCTACATGGGCAAGAGCCTCTTTGTTCCCTGATACCTCCCAAGCTCTGAGAACAGTGCCTGGCCCAGGCTGGTACCCTGAAAACAGACAAATAAATGAAGAGTATGTTGTGGGCCTGGAGCACAGAATGGCAGGTGATGAGGCTGCAGAGGGAGGAAGAGATAACTGCTGTGTTCAAGCCTGGTCCCCACAGACCAGCAGTAGAAAGGCTTCAGGGAGCGAGTGTCCTGGTCAGGGCTACACCTGCTCTGGAGCAGGAGGCGGGGCAGGATTAGGGGTGGGAGCCCAGGTAGCTCTTGCACACTGCCTATTCTCAATACCTTTCTTCTTCAGAGTGCACTGAGAATCATTCAGTCCAGTGGTTCTCAATCAAGGTGTTTTTATCTCCCGGAAGACATTTGGCATTGTCTGGAGACATTTTTGCATGTCACCTGGGTGGGTGCTACTGGCGTTCCCGAATACAGGACACTGATAAACATCCTACAGTGACAACTAGGGATGGTAGACACCTTGACTAAGAATTTTTTGGCCCCAGATGTTAACAGCAGCATGATTGAGAAACCCTGGGATAGAAGATTCAAAGGACCGATTCTCAGATCTGAGAACAGCCTTGTTGGTGTTAGAGACAAAACAGGTATCTTCTGGGATTCTCCTGGTCCCTTGGGTGCTTGGTTGCTCACTTCCACTGCCATCACCTCCATCGCCTCTCTCCTGCCTGCTCACCTTTATCCCTTGGGGTGTGCCTGTTGCGTTGCTGTTGTTCTGAGGAAGCGGAGGCCCTGGAGAGGAGCGTGTGAGAGCTGAGGGTGGTTAGGTGTGCCACCACGGGCACGTATGCCGTTGTTTGTTCAGACTCCACATGGAATGAGGTGTCAGACAAGCAAAGGCTGACTGGCTGGTTCATTCTGGTAGTACTTCCTCTGTAAACACTCCAAGTGAGCCAGCCTCCTTGAAAAACCAGCCTGGGTATTCCTTCCCTAGAGTGGAGGCAGCTTAACAAGTGTTTCTGTCTTCTGGGTTCCGTTAGGCTGTGTGATCCTTCAGAATTCCTGAGGCTGTGGGATTTGGGATCCTGTGAAGTGGATTTTGAAATAGCCAGGGGCTTAGTAAAGAATATCTGCTGGTAAAGTAAAAATAAAAATTAAAAATTAAATAAAATTAAAAAAACCCATTAAAAATAGAAAAGATATAACATTTTGTCATCTTAAGAAATTCAGAATAAGCTCTTAATGAATTCAATAGTCATCCATAATAAAAATGATAATAAAAAATTTAATAACTTTGAAAAAAAAAAGAAAAAAGAATATCTGCTGGAAGTTCTCAGAGAGCCCTTGTAAACAGGAGCAGCAGGCTATGGACACTTCATTTCACAGACTCATGGCACTTTGTGTTTTTTTTTTAACTTTTTATTTTGTATTGAGGTACAGCTGATTAACAATGTTATGATAGTTTCAGGTGAACAGTGAAGGAACTCAGTCATTCATATCCATGTATCCGTTCTCCCCCATCCCGCCTCCCATCCAGGCTGCCACATAACATTGAGCAGAGTTCCATGTGCTGTACGGTAGGTCCTTGTTGGTTATCCATTTTAAATATAGCGGTGTGTACATGTCTATATCAAACTCCCTAACTGTCCCTTCCTCTCAGCAACCATAAGTTTGTTCTCTAGGTCTGTGAGTCTCTTTCTGTTTTGTAAGAAATTGTATCATTTTCTTTTGAGATTCCACATATAAGATATGTCATACTCTGTTTCTCCTTTTCTATATGACTTACTTCCCTCAATATCATGATCTCTAGGTCTATATGTTGCTGCAAATGGATTTATTTCCTTCTTTTCAATGGCTGAGTAATATTCCATTGTATAAATGTGCCACATCTTTCTTCTTTATCTGTTCCTCTGTCGATGGACAGTTACGTTGCTTCCGTGTCTTGATTATTGTAAATAGTGCTACAGTGAACACTGAAGTGTGTGTATCCTTTCAGATCCTGTTTTCCTCCAGATATATGCCCAGGAGTGGGATTGCAGGGTCATATGGTAGCTATATTTTTAGCTTTTTAAGGAACTTCCATACTGTCCTCCATAGTGGCTATACCAATTTACATTCCCACAAACAGTGTAGGAGGGTTCCCTTCTCTCCACACCCTCTCCAGTATTTATTGTTTGTGGATTTTTTGATGATAACCAGTCTGGATGGTGTGAAGTGATATCTCGTTGTAGTTTTGATTTGTAGTTTTCTCATATTAGTGATGTTGAGCATCTTTTCATGTGCCTCTTGGCAATCTGTAAGTCTTCTTTGGAGAAATGTCTGTTTCGGTCTTCTGCCCATTTGTTGATTTGTTTATTTTGACACTTTTAAGTGTTATGAGCTGTTCATAAAATTTGGAAACTTATCCCTTGTCAGTCACATCATTTGCAAATATTTCCTCCCAGTCTATGGTTTGTCTTTTTGTTTTATTGTTTCCTTTGTTATTTAAAAGCTTTTGAATTTAAATAGGTCCCATTTGTGGTTTTTTTGTTCTTATTTCCATTATTTTGGGAGATGGATCAAAAAAGATACTGCTGCAATTTACGTCAGTATTCTGCATGGTGCTTTGTTTTAAACACACTGCATGTAGCATCCCATTTTTTTCCTCCAATAGCCCTGGGGTCTCCTGGTGGGGCTGGCTCCTAGAGCATGAGATCTGCCTCGTTGCACAGGGCTCCATGCTCTGAAGAGTCCTACACTTGGTTTAGTGGTTGCTGTCACCATCTTGAAATTCTTCATTATATTTAAGAATTTAAGTGTGAGTCACTCATTCATGTCTGACTCAAAAACCTCAGGAACTGGAGCTCACCAGGCTCCTCTGTCCATGGGCTATTCCAAGCAAGAATACTGGAGTGGGTAGCCATTCCCTTCTCCAGAGGATCTTCCCTGGGGATCAAACCCACATCTCTCATGTCTCCTGCATTGGCAGGGAGGCTCTTTACCACTAGCGCCACCTGGGAATGTGTACTGAAACACAAAAAACCCTGAAACAGCCAAAGTAATTTTAAAAAAGAAAGAGCTGGAGGAATCAGGTGCCCTGACTTCAGACTATACTACAAAGCTACAGTAATAAAAACAGCATGGTATTGGCACAAAAACAGAAACAAACCTCAATGGAAAAGGACAGAAAGCCCAGCAATAAATCCACACACCAATAATCAAGCTCCCTCTTCCCTTGGAGTATAATCCGTCTCCTGCTCACCCTTATATTGCCTTTTACCTGGGGGCACTCCTTAGTATTGCACCTTTAATAAGGCTAGTAGAAGGCCATCACCCTGTCTTGTTTGACCTTTGATACCATGTCCTGTGGGTGCATCCACTGAGAAGGGAAATACCCTTTTGGAGAAGAGAGTTTACCCTGGACTTGCATGGCCCGCAGCCTCATCTTCTCTCTATCACCTGCTCACTCTGGGACTTAGGGCAAATATTGCAAACTGTCTGTGCTATGGTTTCCTCGTGTATTCAGCAGATATTTACTGTCCCCACCTAGGGCCCTGTGCTATCCAAGAGCCTCCTCTTGAATCGCTGTAGCCTTTCAGGTACATGTGCAAAGCTCTGGGTGCAGGGCTGGGAATGTCTGGGAGAACCATTCCTGCCCATTTACAGGACTGGCTTGTTTGCCTCAGAAAAGATTTCTCAAAGTTGCACTTATTTTTGGCCATCTTCTCATCAGGCCTTCTGCTTTCTAATCTACTACAATAGTTTTCCAATATCTGGCTGAAGAACCACTGTTTTAGAATTGGCCCAGAAATCTGAATTTTCAACAGTCTGACTAAAGGCTGAGAACACACACTAGCTTTGGAACAGCTTGGTAGTGACTCGTTCTTAACAAGTGGTTCTAGGCTGGTTCTCAACAAGTGTTTCTCAGCCCTGGGGAGCTAAAAATAAGTATGCCCTGATCCACTCCAGACCAACTGAGAGAAATTTCTGGGTAGGATAGAGGCATCCATGTTTTAAAAACATTTTCCATGTAGGTTCTGATGAACAGTAAAGTTTAGAGCAACTGTTCTTGGTTTTTAACATATATCAGGCCTCAGTGCACCAGATTTAAGAGCACCGATAAGTACCACCCCTTCATGGATTGTAGCCTTGTCATGGTGAAGGGGCTTGCATAACTCAGTGGAGCTAGTAACCATTCCATGCAGGGCCTCCAAAGATGGACAGGTCTTACTGAAGAGTTCTGACACACCGTGGTCCACTGGAAGAGGAAACGGCAGCCCATTTCAGTATTCTTGCCACGAGAATGAATAGCATGAAAAGGCAAAACGATATGACACCAGAAGATGAGCCCCCTAGGTAGGAAGGTGTCCAGTATGCTACTGGGATGAGATGGTTAGATAGCATCATCGAATCAGTGGACATGAATTTGAGAAAACTCCAGGAGATAGTGGAGGACAGAGGAGCCTGGCGTGCTGTAGTCCATGGGGTCACAAAGGGTTGGACACAGCTTAGTGACTGAACAACAACAATAAGGATCAACTCCCTTCCCCTCCCCGCTGCCAGTCTTCCCTTCTTGGGCCAAATAAGTGAGGGAAAAAGCATTTTATTCCCCAAATAGTTTTCTTTGTGTGTCAGATACAGCCATTCCTTCTAAGAGTCAGCAGTGCTAATATATCAAAATGATAACAAACAACACAACAAATATGTTGTAACCCAGGGTTGTAACTAACAGACTCAGGGAGGACACAGCAGCAGCTTCACAGCTCCTGGTGCTGACCCCAGCCTGGGGACAGAATCTGACCACACGCACAGCAAGCTGTTCTCCATGGAGATGTGAATCTAATAAAAACCTGCTGGTTGAAATCACAACGACAATAACATACTTATTGATATTGAGTGCCAGACACAGACTGATACTGAGTACCAGACATTGGGTCAAGTGTTTGAATACATGCTTGCCCTGAATCTTCATAACAGTGCTGTGATGTGTGAGTGTTAATATTCTCTCCAGGTTACAGGTGGGGCAGCCAAAGATTTGAAAGATTAAATGCTTGCCGTGTCACAGATCTGGGATATGAATCCAGTCCATGTACTTAACTGTTCAATGAACTAGTGAAAAATAGGCCATGTCCTTTAGGTCTGTGTTGATATTCGTGATACTCGGATTAGATCTCCCCATGCCTGGGTTTCAGGACTGTCACAGAGAAGATTGAAAAGTTACTGTTTTCCACTTCCTGGTCTGAATATAAAATCTGGGCAAAGAGCTGGTATGAATTTGATGTTAGCCTTAGAGTTTTTCTGAAGTGGGTGGTTGCTCTATACTGCCATCTGCTGGCTGTCTGAACCAAGCACAGGCCAGAGCCCCGTACTTCTCACAATAGAGCTAATGACCGAGGAGGTCATTGAATTCAAAATGTGCACCCCTCACTAAAACACCTTCCTCTGAAACACACACACTTTTTCATAAGAAAAGATAATTTCTAC
>SJYW01014039.1:0-12032 GCA_006410735.1 Raphicerus campestris
TCCTGCCTGTCACCCTCTCAAGTCCCCCATGTCCTTGCCCCTGTAATTTGAAAATGTATGCTCTGGACTCCTCTGGGGCCCCGTGGTTAAGGCTCGGAGCTTCAACTGTAGGGGTGTGGGAGCTAAGATCCTTCCTGCCACTCAGCACAGCCAAAACATATATGAAAATAGGGATGTATGTTCACTCTGGCAGGTTGTGGTAAAAATTAAAAACTTTTCCCCACAGTAATAACTTTGTTACAGAAGTCACAACACAACAGTGTCACTGAGGTGTGTGGAGGTGAAACTTGCCTGCGGGGCTGAGGGCTGGTCAGAAGTCTGAGCTCAGGTCTCTAGCAGGGTGTTTTACCAGCTGTGTCGACGCGGGATCACAAGCACACACTCTGCAGGGATCACGAGGGCTGAACGAGTGAGTCTATAAGGTACTGAGCACCTGCGCCCGCAAAGCTGAGCAGTCAATAAATGCACGCTATTGACATTTTCATTATTGTTGCTCTTTTTTTCTTGTTCTATCTAGTTTATTTGACTGGAAATTTTGACTTCGTTTGTTTTCCAACCTGGAAATTAATGAGAGGCAGCCTCACTGCAGGAAGCAGAGTTGTCCTTCAGTCGCTAAGTCAAGTCCAACCCTTTGCAACCCCGTGGACTGCAGTACGCCAGGAAGCAAAGTGGCTAGCAGCAAAAGTCAAACCCCACAGGCTGAGGATCAGGGCTGAGGCTATGCAAGGATTATCGGAGCAGTTTGGACATCCTTGACTGCTGCCTCCCAATTCACGTTTTGCACTCTGGGCTCTGTAAGCTGCATCCTTCCACCTACTAATTCTTACCTACCTCCCTGAGCCCCGGAGATTTAGTGATGCCAGCACTTGTGAATTGGACAAGAAAGAGGACTTGTAGCCTTTCCATCCATCTTTGTCACTGTGATGGACTTTTGTAATTGCAAGGTCAGATACCCTGGAGAATGAGCACCACGAGGCTCTGTTGCCGTCATCGACTCGATGGACACGAGTTTGAGCAAGCTCTGGGAGCTGGTGATGGACAGGGAAGCCTGGTGTGCTGCAGTCCATGGGGCACAGAGAGTCGGACACGACTGAGCGCCTGAGCTGAACTGAGGCTCTGTTATTGTTTAGTTGCTAAGTCCTGTGACTCTCCTGCAACCCATGGACTGTAGCCCGCCAGGCTCCTCTGTCCATGGAATTTTCCAGGCAAAAATATTGGAGTGGGTTGCCATTTCCTTTTGCAGGGTATTATTGCTCTTACAGACTAGTGCCTAAACTATAAGCATTTAGAAATAAAAATGGGTGCAGTACCAAAATTACAGCCTTCCTTTGTAAATTCATTAAATCATCTGCTACCATGGGAAACCAGGCTTCCATGCTGGCTCAGTGGCAAAGGATCTGCCTGCCAATCCAGGAGACCCAGGTTCAATCCATGGTCTGGGAAGATCCCTGGAGAAGGAAATGGCAACCCACTCCAGCATTCTTGCCTGGAGAAGCCCATGGAGAGAGGAGCCTGGTGGGCTGCAGTCCGTGGGAGCACAGAGAGTTGGCAGGACTCAACAGCAGCGACAATACGAAACCATAACTGGAGCCCCTTTCGCAGTTTCAGATGGCCCATCAGCACCTCTTTCTTCTGTCAGCCCACAAAGAGACCATAGTGGCAGGACCCTAAATGTCGCCCAATGCCACAGTCCCTTCTCCTTGAGAATGTGATGGGCTTTCACACCCAAGACTAGCTTACTAATCAGCTAAGTCAAAAAGAAGATTGCCCTGAGTGGACCTAACAGCAAAGGAGGTGACACTTCAGAGACATCCCTGCTGTCCTGAGAAGATAAAGTGAGCTGCCACACGGGGCAGGCCAACATGGAGGGAGCCCAGGGGGAGCCCTGACTGTCAACCCCACAGGACATGCATCCTAGAGCTGCAATGAACTTGGAGAGAGTCTCAGGCGAGGCCCTCCAAGAGGACTCAGCTAACACTTCACTCGCCTTCCTAGACCTGAGCAGAGGGCCCAGAGAGGTCATGCAAGCCCATCTTCATTACTGGTAAACACTGAAAGATGGCTTGTGACTCGATACATGGCTTCAGTTGGGGGTTCTCAAGTGTACTGCCTAATTCAGACATCTCAATGAACACCAGGGCTCCCCTCACAGGCACAGAGCTTCCTCGGGGCTCCTGAGGGCTGAGCTGTATTCAGCAGATAAGTTTCATCATGGAGACAAGCATAAAGTATAGACAAGATTAACTCACTACAACAAAAGGCTTCTCAGAAGTGGAGACATACAAATCGGGTTTTGAAAGATGCATGGGAGTTTTGCATAAAGACAGAAGGAAAAATTCCAGACACAGAGAATAGTGGTGCAGGTGCAAAGGCTTGGAGAGACAGAGGGACAACAGTGAGGTCTGGTGAGAGCAGGTGGGGAGCAATGTGACGGTGCAGGGTGCAGACCTGGGAGAGGCCAGATGTGAAGAGCTCTGCTTGCTCTGCAGAGGTCTTTAACTTCACAGGAGAAGAAAAGGGAACAGTTTATAAGCAGGGGAGAGATTCAATCAAACTTGCACTTTAAATTGGTCATTGATAGAAATAGAGCCTTTCAAAAACAATTTTTTAAATAATTTCAAACTTGGAGAAAATCTTTGAGCACAAAATTCTCCATCACCAGATCCCCACTGTGAACCTCAAAAGCATGTGCTCCCCTCACCTGACCCCATCTCTCATTTAGCAAGCATCTCTCTCTACACACACACACACACACACACACACACACACATGCTTGTACTTAGTCACTTCGTCATGTCTGACTCTTTGAGACCCCATGGACTGTAGCCCAACAGGCTCCTCTGTCCATGGGGATTCTCCAGGCAAGAATACTGGAGTGGGTTGTCATGGCCTTTTCCAGGGGATCTTCTTGACTCAGGGATTGAACCCAGGTCTCCTGCATTGTGGGCAGATTCTTTACCATCTGAGCCACAAGGGAAGCCCAAGAGTTCTGGAGTGGATAGCCTATCCAATCTCCAGGGGAACTTCCAGACCCAGGAATCGAACCAGGGTCTCCTGAATTGCAGGCAGATTCTTTACCAGCTGAGCTTACCTATCATTATTAGTCTTTTTCTGAGTTATCTGACAAAGGCTTTCAGATGTGATTACTCATCACCCTGAAATACTCCAGTGCCTAATTCCCAAAATAAGGGCAGCCTCTCCTCCGCAGGCCTCTCACTCAAGAAGTAAAGACTGATACCGCTCCACTATCTAACCCACAGACTGTCCCCAGGACATTTCCTCTGTGGCCCAGACCCCACTCCGGAGCACACATTGTAAGGGGTTGTGTCCTTTCAGTCTCCTGCGGTCTGAGACAATCACAGTTTCTCAGTAGAAAAAAGGGCACCTGGACACCCCATCTGTCTGATGAGCTTCCAGGCCACACTTAGACCAAGCTTTCTGGCAGAAATGCCTCAGGCATGCTGCTCTGCTCCTCTCCACTTGTGGAGTCAGGACGCAAAATTCCACCCTGGCCCCCCACCCTGCCAGTTGTTCCCTTTGAGAATGAAGAGTACCTTGTGACAGGCATTAAGCCTCCACTACCATCCTTAGCCTCCACTGATAACTCACTGGAGCCCCATGATGGCTGCTAAATGGTGATTTTTCAGTTTTCATCACTCCCAACTATTTACTTCTACACATTCAACACTCATTTGTCTACCTACCTTGGTATGGACTCAGGGGTTCCTGTTTTACTCACTGGATGGTAATCTGTCAACATCATTCTTGACTTTGCTGCTCAAATTCAGTTCAATTCAGTCACTCAGTCATGTCCAAGTTTTTGCAACACCATGGACTGCAGCATGCCAGGCCTCCCTGTCCATCACCAACTCCCAAAGTTTATTCAAACTCATGTCCANACACACACACACACACACACACACACACACATGCTTGTACTTAGTCACTTCGTCATGTCTGACTCTTTGAGACCCCATGGACTGTAGCCCAACAGGCTCCTCTGTCCATGGGGATTCTCCAGGCAAGAATACTGGAGTGGGTTGTCATGGCCTTTTCCAGGGGATCTTCTTGACTCAGGGATTGAACCCAGGTCTCCTGCATTGTGGGCAGATTCTTTACCATCTGAGCCACAAGGGAAGCCCAAGAGTTCTGGAGTGGATAGCCTATCCAATCTCCAGGGGAACTTCCAGACCCAGGAATCGAACCAGGGTCTCCTGAATTGCAGGCAGATTCTTTACCAGCTGAGCTTACCTATCATTATTAGTCTTTTTCTGAGTTATCTGACAAAGGCTTTCAGATGTGATTACTCATCACCCTGAAATACTCCAGTGCCTAATTCCCAAAATAAGGGCAGCCTCTCCTCCGCAGGCCTCTCACTCAAGAAGTAAAGACTGATACCGCTCCACTATCTAACCCACAGACTGTCCCCAGGACATTTCCTCTGTGGCCCAGACCCCACTCCGGAGCACACATTGTAAGGGGTTGTGTCCTTTCAGTCTCCTGCGGTCTGAGACAATCACAGTTTCTCAGTAGAAAAAAGGGCACCTGGACACCCCATCTGTCTGATGAGCTTCCAGGCCACACTTAGACCAAGCTTTCTGGCAGAAATGCCTCAGGCATGCTGCTCTGCTCCTCTCCACTTGTGGAGTCAGGACGCAAAATTCCACCCTGGCCGCCCACCCTGCCAGTTGTTCCCTTTGAGAATGAAGAGTACCTTGTGACAGGCATTAAGCCTCCACTACCATCCTTAGCCTCCACTAATAACTCACTGGAGCCCCATGATGGCTGCTAAATGGTGATTTTTCAGTTTTCATCACTCCCAACTATTTACTTCTACACATTCAACACTCATTTGTCTACATACCTTGGTATGGACTCAGGGGTTCCTGTTTTACTCACTGGATGGTAATCTGTCAACATCATTCTTGACTTTGCTGCTCAAATTCAGTTCAATTCAGTCACTCAGTCATGTCCAAGTTTTTGCAACACCATGGACTGCAGCATGCCAGGCCTCCCTGTCCATCACCAACTCCCAAAGTTTATTCAAACTCATGTCCATCGAGTCGGTGATGCCATCCAATCATCTCATCCTCTGTCAGCCCCTTCTCCTCCCACCTTCAATCTTACCATCATCAGGGTCTTTTCAAATGGGTCAGTTCCTCATATCAGGTGGCCAGCATATTGGAGTTTCAGCTTCAGCATCAGTGCTTGCAACGAACATTCAGGACTGATCTCTTTTAGGATGGACTGGTTGGATCTCCTTGCAGTCCAAGGGACTCCCAAGAGTCTTCTCCAACACTGCAGTTCAAAAGCATCAGTTCTTCTTCACTCAGCTTTCTTTATAGTCCAACTCTCACATCCATACATGACTACTGGAAAAATCATAGCTTTGACTAGATGGGCCTTTGTTGGCCTTTGTCTCTGCTTTTTAATTAGCTGTCTATGTTGGTCATAACTTTTCTTCCAAGGAGTAAGAGACTTCTAATTTCATGATTGCAGTCACCATCTGCAGTGATTTTGAAGCCCCCCAAAATAAAGTCTGTCACTGTTTCCACTGTTTCCCCATCTGTTTGCTAAATTACCCAGATTTAATCAGGGGGCACCCTTCCCATTGCCTCCCATATGTCCTTTGACATCACCTGATTCTTCGATAATTTTCTTACTTTTTGGCACAATAAAGTATTTCAGGCTCAACGGAAGTACTTTCACTTCTTCAGCCCTGAAGTCAACTATTTCTCAAAAGAACCCTAGTTCCTTTTACTGGAAAATGGTATTTAGGTGCAAGATCTGGGAACTATGCATATGATCTGTAGACTTACATCATACTCCCTCCAATGCCAATCCAACACCTCAGAGCTCTTTCCAGCCTTCCCTTTTTCCATGGTTATAAGATCTCCAACAGCAAGAAACCTGGCTTGCAATATCCAGTGTACGTGTCTGTTCACCAGTATATCCAGGCTGACTAGCCACTAGCGCTAGGCCTACCACTGTCCCTTCTGTGCTGGGGAGCAGAGGCCTCTAGAGAGCTTTTAAAGAGAGAAAGATCAAAGGGTTATCAATCAGTTAAGACACTATTGTAATAATCTAAGTGAGCCAACGAGGACCAAGCTTTCTCTGATTCCTCTAGTTGCACAGCAAAGAGATCCATCCACTTGGTGACTCAGATGAAGAATTCGTGATTGTGCCACCAGAGAAGCATCTCAGACACACAGGAATAGCAGTCTTGAATAGTTTGGGTAAAACAAGTCTGGTTGGTAGAGTCAGCTAATTGTCGTCCGCTATCTGCCTCTACAAGGATGAGGTCACCAGCCACTGCGGTAGCTGCCCTTCCACACCCCTGAAAGGAGTTCAGGGCAGAGCCCAGGAATGAGGGAGGCCCTCTGTGCTCTGGGAAAACTGGCAAAACAGGCTTTCAGGCAGTTTAATATGTTCAGGAGAAGATTTTATGAGCTCAATTTCTTGCATCCTGTCATAGCTTAGAAAAGCGCTACGATCATTAACAAAGATGTCTGCCCTTGTGACTAGTAGCAAACTTCTGCCAAAACGTGTCCGATTTCATGCACCTCCTTCACCAAAATCACACATATACTACACCCCACCCCGACCTCGACAAGCTCTTTGCAACAGTTCCTCAGAACTATCTTCAGGCTGTCTTCTGAACTATGGTCCTCATTTCGCCCCAAATAAAACTTCACTCACAAGTCTCACTTTGTGTATTTATTCAGTCGACAGCAGGAAAGGGAGGCCGACTATGCCCCTCCCCTCTGCAGTGAAGCTGGTGTAGAGGTGCAGGGAATGAGCGAGGACATAAAGCTGGGAAGGGTTCATTAAGGCCTAGCCCACCACCAGAGGGGACTCTAAAACAAAGCAGAATGGATTGAACTTAGAGAAGGCAGCACTTTGCTCTGAAACTAGACAGGATGAGTGCAGAGGCTGAACTTCTACAGTTCTGCACTGGAACACTCATGATCATGCTCATCTTTCCTCTGAAAACTGTCTGCCGCGAAGGTAAGAGGCACCATGAAGAGGTTACAGGAGACTGGGGTGTAGAGCAACATGCTATCAAAAACCTAAGAGCTGGGCTGTATTTGCCAACAGGCTCAGTGCAGGAGATGGTTCCACCCTGCTGGGAAGGAGCCAGCCGTTCAGTGGGGTCACAAAGGCAGCAGAGAGGCTGGAGACTGATGGTGCACGGAGTGTTTTATTAGGTTGGTGCAAACATAATTTCACTTTCAGGCCATGAATTTTAAATCATAACTAGGCTCAAACACACCTTTATTAATCCAAATAGGAGCCATTATAATCAACACATCTTTCCCAATGAGAAATAAGTTTGCTTATTCTTCTAGCTTAAAAATCCATGCTTTGGGATTCAATGAACTCTTGGAAAGCATTTCCTGCCTCCTCTGGTTGTGGAAGCGTTTTCCCTGAAAAAATTTGTCAAGATGCTTCAAGAAGTGGTAGTTGGTTGGCAAGAGTCAGGTGAATATGGCAGATGAGGCAGAACTTTGCAGCCCAATTCATTCAGCTTTGGTTGGCTGTGCGTGTAGTTGGGCACCGGCACAGAGAATTGGGCCCCTTCTGTCGACAATGCCAGCGCTGCAGTTTTCAGTGCATCTGACCCATTTGTTGAGCATTCTTCTCAGATGGAATGGTTTCACCGGGATTCACAAAGCTGTAGTGGGTCAGACGGGCAGCGGAACACCAGACAGTGACCATGACCCTTTACTGGTGCAAGTCTGACCTTGGGAAGTGCTTTGCAGCCTCCTCTCGGTCAAGCCATTGAGCTGGTCATCGTCAGTTGTATAAAATCTACTTTTCATCACATGTCACAGTCCATGAGAAATGGTTCATTGTTCTTGCACAGAATAAGAGAAGATGACAGTTTTTCAAAACGACGACTTTTAAATTTTTAGTCAGTTCATGAGGCACCCACTTACGGAGCTTTCTCACCTTTCCAATTTACTTCAAATGTCCAATAACTGTAGAATGCTGATTCTACAGCAACTTCTTGTGCAGTTGGAAGAGGATCAGTGTCAATGATTCTCTCAGCTGGTCACTGTCAGCTTCGGATGTCAGGCCTCTACACTCCTCATCAAGGCTCTCATCTCCTTTGCAAAACTTCTTGAACCACCGCTGCACTGAACATTCATTAGCAATTCCTGAGCCAAATGTGTTGATGTAAGTTGTCTCTGCTGCTTCACAACCCATTTTGAATTAGAATAATAAAATTGCTCAAATTTGCTTTTTAATATCATTTTCCAAGTTTAAAATAAATATAAAATATACAGTAAGTAGCAAGTTATTAGCAAAAAATATAAAAGCAAGAAATTCACATTAAAATGATGTATAACATAACCACCTTTATTTAAGAACGCACTCCAGTATCAAACAGCAAAGTTTAACAATGCAAAACTGTAATTACTTTTGCACCAACTTAATACATCCCTAGGTCCCCAGGAAGCTTCCACAAGCCTCTTATTCTCATCTATCAGAGGGCAGAAAGAATGAAAATCACAATCACAGAAAACTAACCAAACTGATCACATGGATCACAGCCTTGTCTAACTCAGTGAAGCTATGAGTCATGTCGTGTAAGGCCACCCAAGATGGACAGGTCATAGTGGAGAGTTCAGACAAAATGCAGTCCTCTGGAAAAAGGAATGGCAAACCACTTCAGCATTCTTGCCTTGAGAACTCCATGAATAGTATGAAAAGGCAAAAAGATAGGACACTGAGAGATGAACTCCCCAGGTCAGTAGGTGCCCAATATGCTACTAGAGAACAGCAGAGAAATAGCTTCTGAAGGAATGATGAGGCTGAGCCAAATCAGAAACAATGACCAATTGTGGATGTGACTGGTGATGGAAGTAAAGTCTGAAGCTGTAAAGAATAATATTGCATCAGTTCAGTTCAGTTGCTCAGTCGTGTCCAACTCTTTGTGACCCCATGAACCACAGCACGCCAGGCCTCCCTGTCCATCACCAACTCCCGGAGTCCACCCAAACCCATGTCCATTGAGTCGGTGATACCATCCAACCATCTCATCCTCTGTTGTCCCCTTCTCCTCCTTGCCCTCAATCTTTCCCAGCATCAGGGTCTTTTCAAATGAGTCAGCTCTCCACATCAGGTGGCCAAAGTATCGGAGTTCCAGCTTCAACATCAGTCCCTCCGATGAACACCCAGGACTGATCTCCTTTAGGATGGACTGGTTGGATCTCCTTGCAATCCAAGGGACTTTTAAGAGTCTTCTCCAACACCACAGTTCAAAAGCGGCAATTCTTTGGTGCTCAGCTTTCTTTACAGTCCAACTCTCACATCCATACATGACTACTGGAAAAACCATAGCCTTGACTAGACGGACCTTTGTTCACAAAGTAATGTCTTTTCTTTTTAATGTGCTGTGGATCAAGGTGGAGAGGTCTGACAGAATGTGGAGAAGAATATTCACTGGAGAAGAATATTACATAGGAACCTGGAATGGTAGGACCATGAATCAAGGTAAACTGGAAGTGGTCAAACAGGAGATGGCAAGAGTGAACATCGAAATTTTAGGAATTAGTGGATCTAAAATGGACTGGAATGGGCAAATTTATTCAGATGATCATTATATCTACTACTGTGGGCAAGAATCCCTTAGAAGAAATGGAATAGCTCTCAGTCAACAAAACTGTCTGAAATGCAGTAGTTGGGTGCAATCTCAAAAATGACAGAATGATATCTATTCATTTCCAAGGCAAATCATTCAGTAACACAGTAATTCAAGACTATGCCCCAATTGCTGATGCTAAAGAAGTTGAAGTTGAAAAGTTCTATGAAGACCTATGAGACCTTCTAGAACTAACACCCAAAAAAGATATTCTTTTCATCATATGGGACTGGAATGCAAAAGTGGAAGTCAAGAGATACCTAGAGTAGCAGGCAAGTTTGGCCTTGGAGTACAAAATGAAGTAGGGTAAAGGCCAAGAGAACACACTGGTCATAGCAAACACCCTCTTCCAACAACATAAGAGACAACTCTACACGTGGACATCACCCGATGGAAAATACAGAAATCAGACTGATTCTATTCTTTGCAGCTGAAGATGGAGAAGCGCTATACAAACAGCAAAAACCAGACCAGGAGCTGACTGTGGCTCAGAGCATGAACTCCTTATTGCCAAATTCAGACTTAAATTGAAGAAAGTAGGGAAAACCACCAGCAGCCGTAATCATTCAGGTATGACCTAAATCAAATACCTTACAATTATATTGTGGAAGTGACAAACAGATTCAAGGGACTACATCTGATAGGCAGAGTGCCTGAAGAACTATGGATGGAGGTTTGTGACAGGAGGCAGTGATCAAAACCATAATCAAGAAAAAGAAATGCAAAAAGGCAAAATGGTTGCCTGAGGAGGCCTTACAAATAGCTGAGAAGAGAGGCAAAAGGCAAAGGAGAAAAGGAAAAATATCCCCATCTGAACGCAGAATTCCAAAGAATAGCAAGGAGAGATGAGAAACCCTTCCTAAGCAATAAAGCAAATAGAGGAAAACAATAGAACAGGGAAGACTAGAGATCTCTTCAAGAAATAGACAACCTTGACGAACTCCTTCCCCAATTTGGAACCAGTCCATTGTCTCTTGTCCAGTTCTAACTGGTGCTTCTTGACCTGTATACAGGTTGCTCAGGAGGCAGGTAAGGTGATCTGGCATCCCCATGTCTTTAAGAATTTTCCAGTTTGTTGTGATCCACGGTAAGGATAACAACAAATTTTCTCTTTGAGACAATTAGACACATGAAGGGAACATTTCATGCAAAAATGGGGACAATAAATGACAGAAATAGTATGGACCAAACAAAAGCAGATGATATTAAGAAGAGGTGGCAAGAATACACAGAAGAACTCTACAAAAAAGATCTTCATGACAAAGATAAGCACCATGGTGTGATCACTCACCCTAGAGCCAAACATCCTGGAGTGGGAAGTCAAGTTGGCCTTAGGAAGCTTTACTACAAACAAAGCTAGTGGAGGTGATGAAATTCCCATTGAGCTATCTCAAATCCTAAAAGATGATGCTGTGAAAGAGCTGCACTGAATAGGCCAGCAAATTTGGAAAGTTCCGAAGTGGCCACAGGACTGGAAAAGGTCACTCTAATTCTAATTTTCATTCTAATCTCAAAGAAAGGCAGTGCCAAAGAAGGTACACCTTACCATGGATCACAACAAACTGTGGAAAATTCTTCAAGCCATGGGAATACCAGACCACCTTACCTGCCTCCTGAGAAACCTGAATACAGGTCAAGAAGCACCAGTTAGAACTGGACATGGAACAACACACTGGTTCCAAATCAGAAAGGAGTACGTCAAGGCTGTACATTGTCATGCTGTGCCAGGAGCCTGCGTGAGGAACTCTGCCTATGGCAAAGGTCATGAGGAAGGAGGCTTGGCATACACAAAGGTGTGATCAAGCCTCAGGAAATCCCGTTTCCAAGCATCTACCCCCAAAACCAGAGTACTTTATGGGGAGCTCTCCCCCATAACCATTTCTCTCGGAGAAGGAGTTAACTTGCAGCTCCAGTTAATAAAAATTCCTGGGCGTGATAAGAGTGTTTCAACTTACGAACTCTGAGGGTTATCTAGCCTGCCTGTGTAGGTTCGCCCAGCCACATGTGATTGTTTATAACCCCCCAACTGTGAGAGGCACAGGATGCTTTAAAACATTCTAAATACAGACTCTTTTGAGAAGTTAGAAGATCATGAGTACAGTATTAGTAGGTTGGTTAGGAATTATTTTGGTGAAGGTNGAACTCTGAGGGTTATCTAGCCTGCCTGTATAGGTTCGCCCAGCCACATGTGATTGTTTATAACCCCCCAACTGTGAGAGGCACAGGATGCTTTAAAACATTCTAAATACAGACTCTTTTGAGAAGTTAGAAGATCATGAGTACAGTATTAGTAGGTTGGTTAGGAATTATTTTGGTGAAGGTTTTTTTTTCATTTGTTGTGCCAATCACTTCAGTTCAGTTCAGTTCAGTCGCTCAGTCGTGT
>SJYW01014047.1:0-10195 GCA_006410735.1 Raphicerus campestris
TATCACTTCTATCATTTAAATACACATGGCTGCAAGGAGATAGATACAAATGCACAGAGGGGAGGATAAACCACTATTTAAAAAAAAACAACTATATTCTGCATGTTTTTGATAAATAGCGCTGAATTTGTTCTTGCTTGGATCTAACAGAAGACAAAATATTCAAAATGAATTGTTAGACCTCAAGTAAGTTAGTTTGACCTCAGAAATATTGGTGTTGAAAATTTCCATTCTGGTAAGATTGAAGGGAAAAATGTTCGGGTAAAATTAATGTTTACAGCCATCATTTAAAGTGTTGATCCTGTTATTGTTTTAAATGTCTTGACTTCATTGTCGCTAATAAGCTGAGTCTCATTTTTAGAAGGTGAAGGGATGACCAGCTTCTTATTTCTCTCCTCTATTACTAACCATTATGATATGCTTGCATGCGTGCATGATCAGCCATGTGCGACTCTTCGCGACCCCATGGACCACCCTGCCAGGTTCCTCTGTCCATGGGGTTACTGGAGTGGCTTGCCATTTTCTCCTCCAGGGAAATCTTCCTGATCCAGGATAGAACCCACATCTCCTATGGCTCCTGCATTGGATCCTTCACCACTGAGCCGTTATGACCTGCAATGCTCGTTAAAGTTTATATAACATTTACATTCCATAGTGCATCTCCAATCCCTGCATTTCTGAATCTTAGTTTCATATGAAGATTATCGTGCTTCTTCCATCCCTGACTTTGGATTCATCTGCTTTCCACCTTCCAGAGGAGTTTTAAGTGTTTTCTTTATCTGTTGTGAATCCTCAGACAATCCTCTTCAATTAACTTACAGAGAGAGAGATCACCATTTCATCCTTTCACCATTTCTACGTGGCAAATAGGAGATCAAACTGTATGTTCAAAACATTGTTTTGAGTTGGAAATCTCAAAAAGCTTTTTCAAAAGATACTATATAGTTATAAGGGATTTCTGTTCAACATCTGTTTAATAACCACTGATTGGTGCCCTGTGTGCCAGACTGTGTGCCTAGTACCATGCTTATTACTCTGTTGTTGGCATCCTCGAGCTCACTGAGAAGTGTTTCCTGCCCATTAACAGGTGGAATTTTTTCTGGTGGAAATTTCTCTAATGAGAAAGGAAGGATTATCTCATAATTAAAGTCTGAGCCTAAAACACTGATGCCCCCAGGGCAAGTAACTGCCTTCATTTATTCAGCATTTATTCACTGCTGGAGAAGTTCTGCATTCTTTCCAAAAGGCAGAAGGAAGGAAAGATGAGGGATATTTAGAAAAAGAAGAAGAAGAAAATCATGTATTGTGTGACCCTCAGGGCTGATTTCCTAATCTTTTCAATCTCCCCAGAAACATATCTGCTTCTGAAAAATATTTACCTTTGGCAGGCGAGTCACCATTTATAGATGATGATTATATAACTCTTTTCCCACTAGTGGTTGCCAGGGGTGAGGGTTTGGGGGAAAGGAGGGGAGGGAGGATGGGGTTAGCAGATGTAAGTTTTTATGTACAGAGCACAAAGAACTACATTCAATAGTAGTAAACCATAATGGAACAGAATATAAAAAAAGGAATATATAATATATATATTAATATACATATATATTTATACACATAACTGAATCACTTTGCTCTACAGAGATAATTAACACAACATTGTAAATCAACTATACTTCAATCAAAAAATTAAACAATTCTATTATCTTTCAGGGGAGGGAAGCTTGGAGAAAGCGGCAGTAACTCAGCACAATGAAACCTAATGGAACAGAACACAGCCTAATTCCTGGGAGACCTGTGCAGCCACTCTGAGACTTTACGACCATATCTGACTTCTCCAGGGGGTGTTCCTTATAAGGCTGCTCAAAATTCCCTAAGGAGAGGCAGTCACATAAAACCAGGCTGATGAGTTGGGTCTGGTTAGCAGAGACCTGTGTTTCCTGTTTGCTTGGTGCCTCCTGGCGATGTGAGGAGTAGGGTGCTCAGAACTTTGACCCACAAGGTGTTTGGATCTTCATCCATCTTTGCTTCAAGGTTGTGACTGCACAGTGTAATGAGACATCAGAGTTCCTAAGGAAAATGACATACATCTGGTATTTTTATGGTGTAAAGAAACAGGAAAACTCAATTAGTCAAGCACGTGGGCTGGCTAGTTCCTCCAGATCACTGCTGTTTTGTTTTCTTTTGTATTAAAAGTGCCATAGCTCAGGATTGAAAATAACACTTCTCCAGGCAACCAGGCTTGTAATCTCAATGAAGGAGAAGGGTGAGTATGAGAGACAGTAGGAAGCAAAGAGGCAGAGACCTGGAGAACACGTCCACTTGTTCCCATTGTTGACTCCGAGCATTGCTGTTTCTTTCAAGTGTTTTCAAAACAAAGTGTTAGTCACTCATTCATGTCCAACTCTTTGTGACCCCATAGACTGCATCCTACCAGTCTCCTCTGTCCATGGAATTCTCCAGGCAAAAATACCAGAGTGGGTTGCCATTCTCTTCTCCAGGAGATCTTCCTGACGCAGGAATCGAACCCGGGTCTCCTGCGGTGCAGGCAGATTCTTTACTGCCTGAGGCACAAGGGAAACCCCTGATCCTGAACTCCCTAACTATCCCTTCCCTCATTTCCCCACCCCTCACTCCCTCAACCATAAGTTCCTTCTCTAAGTTTGGGTCTGTTTCTGTTTTGTAAATAAGCTCATTTGTAGCATGTCTGTTGTACACACTGCTATATTTAAAATATATAACCAGCAAGGACCTACTGAGAGAACTCTGCTCAGTGTTACCTGGCAGCCTGGCTAGGAGGGGAATCTAGGGGAAAATGGATACATGTATATGTATATCAGAGTCTCTTTGCTGTCCACCTGGAAACACTGCTACGTTGTTAATTGGCTATATATCAATATAAAATTGAAAGTTTTTTTTAAGCTGAAATCCATTGCTGTTTTGAATGTAAAATGCTACCCTTATTAAAAGTGACCCACCAACAGCCAAACAAATCCATGTGTGACCAGTTTTGCAAACTGTAAATGTGGTTAGTCAACAAAGTTTTCTGGGATCAATAACTTTAAAATTTTTTTCCTTTTCTGTACCATGCACATCATCCATCCATCATGATGCTTGGTATGAGGGACTATTTTGATATCACCATATTTTTCTGGCAAAGCCCTTGGGCCGCTGCTTCATCGCCCTGCTAAGTTATTTATAGAGTCACATACAACAAAAGCCCAAGGATGGCTGAAACATTGAGGTCCTCAACTGCATCAGATTTTCTTTTAAATGTCTACCACATTTTCCAGAACTGAGTTGTTTAAAACAATATGATTATATAATTTTTGCTCTTTTTCAGGTCAAAAGTTTGGAAATGGGTCTTACCAGGCTGAAACCAAGGTGTCAGCAGAGTCATGTTTCTGAAGCTTCTAGGGGAACATCTGTTTCCCTTTCATTAAAGTGGTTTCAAATTCAGCTCCAGTAGGTTATGGGACAGGCTTCTTTTATGCTTAATGGGAGGGGGTGTAGTTGGTTGTTGCAAATTTCTTGGTGCAAGAATCTTTTGCTCTTGTAGCTGTCCATGTAGGTCAGGTCAAGATAGACGTTCCTGGATATATTAGGAGTTTGGGATTAACATATCAGTTCAGTTCAGTTCAGTCCAGTTCTCTCAGTCGTGTCCAACTCTTTGTGACCCCATGAATCACACCACGCCAGGCCTCCCTGTCCATCACCAACTCCCAGAGTTTACCCAAACTCATGTCTGTTGAGTCAGTGTTACCATCCAGCCATCTCATCCTCTGTTGTCCCCTTCTCCTCCTGCCCTCAATCTTTCCCAGCATCAGGGCCTTTTGCAATAAGTCAGCTCTTCACATTAGGTGGCCAAAGTATTGGAGCTTCATAAACACCCAGGACTGATCTCCTTTAGCANTACCCTTATTAAAAGTGACCCACCAACAGCCAAACAAATCCATGTGTGACCAGTTTTGCAAACTGTAAATGTGGTTAGTCAACAAAGTTTTCTGGGATCAATAACTTTAAAATTTTTTTCCTTTTCTGTACCATGCACATCATCCATCCATCATGATGCTTGGTATGAGGGACTATTTTGATATCACCATATTTTTCTGGCAAAGCCCTTGGGCCGCTGCTTCATCGCCCTGCTAAGTTATTTATAGAGTCACATACAACAAAAGCCCAAGGATGGCTGAAACATTGAGGTCCTCAACTGCATCAGATTTTCTTTTAAATGTCTACCACATTTTCCAGAACTGAGTTGTTTAAAACAATATGATTATATAATTTTTGCTCTTTTTCAGGTCAAAAGTTTGGAAATGGGTCTTACCAGGCTGAAACCAAGGTGTCAGCAGAGTCATGTTTCTGAAGCTTCTAGGGGAACATCTGTTTCCCTTTCATTAAAGTGGTTTCAAATTCAGCTCCAGTAGGTTATGGGACAGGCTTCTTTTATGCTTAATGGGAGGGGGTGTAGTTGGTTGTTGCAAATTTCTTGGTGCAAGAATCTTTTGCTCTTGTAGCTGTCCATGTAGGTCAGGTCAAGATAGACGTTCCTGGATATATTAGGAGTTTGGGATTAACATATCAGTTCAGTTCAGTTCAGTCCAGTTCTCTCAGTCGTGTCCAACTCTTTGTGACCCCATGAATCACACCACGCCAGGCCTCCCTGTCCATCACCAACTCCCAGAGTTTACCCAAACTCATGTCTGTTGAGTCAGTGTTACCATCCAGCCATCTCATCCTCTGTTGTCCCCTTCTCCTCCTGCCCTCAATCTTTCCCAGCATCAGGGCCTTTTGCAATAAGTCAGCTCTTCACATTAGGTGGCCAAAGTATTGGAACTTCATAAACATCCAGGACTGATCTCCTTTAGCATGGACTGGTTGGATCTCCTTTCAGTCCAAGGGACTCTCAAGAGTCTTCTCCAACACCACAGTTCAAAAGCATCAATTCTTCAGAGCTCAGCTTTCTTTATAGTTCAACTCTCACATCCATACATGACCACTGGAAAAACCATAGCCTTGACTAGACAGACCTTTGTTGACAATGCCTCTGCTTTTTAATATGCTGTCTAAGTTGGTCACCATTTTCCTTTTAAGGAGTAAGCTTCTTTTAATTTCATGGCTGCAGTCACCATCTGCAGTGATTTTGGAGCTCCAGAAAATAAAGTCAACCACTTTTCCCACTGTTTCCCCATCTATTTGCTATGAAGTGATGGGACCAGATGCCATGATCTTAGTTTTCTGGATGTTGAGCTTTAAGCCAACTTTTTCACTCTCCTCTTTCAGTTTCATCAAGAGGTTCTTCTTCACTTTCTGCCATAAGGGTGGTGTCATCTGCATATCTGAGGTTATTGATATTTCTCCCGGCAATCTTGACTCCAGACTGTGTTTCTTCCAGCCCAGCATTTCTTATGATGTACTCTGCAGAGAAGTTAAATAAGCAGCGTGACAATATACAGCCTTGACATACTCCTTTTCCTATTTGGAACCAGGCTGTTGTTCCATGTCCAGTTCTGACTGTTGCTTCCTGACCTGCATACAGATTTCTCAAGAGGCAGGTCAGGTGGTCTGGTATTCCCATCTCTTTCAGAATTTTCCACAGTTTATTGTGATCCACACAGTCAAAGGCTTTGGCNTCTGGTATTCCCATCTCTTTCAGAATTTTCCACAGTTTATTGTGATCCACACAGTCAAAGGCTTTGGCATAGTCAATAAAGCAGAAATAGATGTTTTTCTGGAACTCTCTTGCTTTTTCCATGATCCAGCAGATGTTGGCAATTTGATATCTGGTTCCTCTGCCTTTTCTAAAAACAGAGGAGTTACCCCATGCCCAAGATCAAGAGTGGTGGCTGAGAGGAAATACCCCATGTCCAAGGTAAGGAGCAGTGGCTGTGCTTTGCTGGAGCAGTCATGAAGAGATACCCCATGTCCAAGTCCCTTGGAAAAGACTCTGATGCTGGGAAGGATTGGGGGCGGGAGGAGAAGGGGACGACAGAGGATGAGATGGCTGGATGGCATCACTGACTCGATGAATGTGAGTCTGAATGAACTCCGGGAGATGGTGATGGACAGGGAGGCCTGGCGTGCTGCGATTCATGGGGTTGCGAAGAGTCAGATACGACTGAGCGACTGAACTGAACTGAACTGAAGGTTAAAAGAAACCCAAGTAAGATGGTAAGCTCTGAGAGAGGGCATCAGAGGGCAGACACACTGAAACCACAATCACAGACAGTTAGCCAATCTGATCACATGGACCACAGCCTTGTCTAACTCAGTGAAACTAAGCCATGCTGTGTGGGACCACCCAAGATGGACTGGTCATTGTGGAGAGGTCTGACAGCGTGCAGTCCACTGGAGAAGGGAGTGGCAAACCACTTCAGTACTCTTGCCTTGAGAACCCCATGAACAGTATGAAATCAACTACATTCCAAGATAAAATAAAATTAAGAAAGAAAATAAGATAAATGTTTTTGTAAACCTCCAACAAAGAGTAATGCTATTCTCTGTTCTGCAAATTTTTATCTCTATATGAATGGAAAAAGGCTGTACCTTTAAGTGTCAGAGCCGTAGAATTGGGCTATCCTTTGTATTTCAGGCTATAGGCAACATTCCTAATTTGCAGCAAAAGCACTACAATACAAAGGTTAAAGTAAAAGAAATTAGATCCAATATGGAGCCAGATTTGTTTTTCTCTATTACAAGTTCATTTCTCAAGGGGAGACCTTGACCACTCACCCAGGTCCCTCTGTGACCTGCGTTGGCCAGACAGTCAAGCACCTGTGCATTCTGGACTGGTCTCTGTAGAAATTAAGCACCAGTGGTCAGTCATGTTTATGTTCAGGGCATCCCCTTTAAAGCTGCCTTCAACCAACAGAAAATAAAGAGCCCAAGGGAAGAGTCTAAGAAGAAACCTTTCTGAACCATGCACAGAAAGTCACTGCATAAGAGAGACTTTGGCAGCTGTTGTGACATATTGTGTATTATTGTGGGTCTTTAAAAAAATGCTTGCTGTGATAACAAGCAGTCTGTTGGAACAGCTGCCAAGAAATGTTAAGGTTAATCTCCTTTATTAATGAAGATGAATGTGTCTCTATGTGCCTGCCTTTCTGGCTCTATGGCATTGGAGAAAGGAAGTTTGTAGCTGTGTGCCCACCTGAACGGAGACAGGTCTTTCTTTCAAACCCTGGTGCCTGTGTGTGTTAAGGATTTATTTGTCACATTACTTATTTACAGCATTTAGGTGGGAGGGCTAGGGTTTTCTGCCCCATCGAAGAGAGAAGTTGCAAAAGGATGGTAGCAATCCCCTTCTTCATTCACATTCTTCGTGCTCCGGGGGAAAATAGTACAAAGCTTCAGAATCTCCCACAGACATTGATCACTCATCCCCCTCATCTAAAGGATGTTGAGAAAGGCAGACAGGATGGAGGATGTTAAGCACTGTCCTGGGAAACACATTTTATGTTTCTCTCCTTGGCTGAACTGGTGTTTGGGGGCATATTCCTTAACTTCACAATTTTCACTTCCTCTGTAAGAAACTGAATTTCTACCAAGTTTAGCAGTTTTCACCAGTTAGCAAATGCTCTCACACAGAGCAGAGTTCTATCAATTAGAGGTTAAGAACCCACAGAATGGGGAGCAGCCCACAGACCTACTGGTGCCTAAAGATTGATAATGTTAACTCCTATTATCTCATCATCACTCCATCAGAGAATTGTGCACTGGCTGATCACATACCCTGGGACTCCACCTCCCTCACACGGCTTTTAAAAATGCTTTGCTGGGACTTCCCTTGTGTTTCAGTGGTTAGGACCCTGTACTTCCAATGCAGGGGTGATGGGTTTAGTCCCTGATCAGGGAACTAAGATGCTGCATGCTTGCATGAAATGTGGAAGTGTTAGTTGCTCAGGCATGTCCGACTTTTTGCATCCTCATGGACTGTATGTAGCTCATCAAGCTCCTTTGTCCATGGAATTCTCCAGGCAAGAATACTAGAGTGGGTAGCTATTCCCTTCTCGAGGGGATCTTACTGACCCAGAGATCAAATCTGGGTTTCCCTCATTTACAGTTAAAAAAAAAAAAACTTTCCTGAAATCCACTGGGGATTTCAGCTATTTTGACAACTAGCTCACCAAACTCCTTATTTGGCGCCTACAATAAATACCTTACTTCCTTTCCCTTCACCACAACTCATCAGGAAATTGGCTTTAGTGTGTGCAGGCAAGTGGACCCAAATTTTATTCAGTAACTTCAACATTGTTGATACTGCGATCTGATTTTTGTAAAATTGATGGCTTAAAAACAACTAAAATCTTAGACCTTTAGCAGCTTCAGTTTTCACTGACTTGCTATGAAAAACTTATACTTTATAATTCCAAATTAGGGTTCATTGATTTCCATTACAGAAGAACTGTTTCCTTTGAAACAGACTCAGCCTTAGATCCTTAAATAATAGCAATAGAGAGTTCTTATGCACTCAGCTCTTAGACAGAGTTTGAAGCACTTAGTGTTTCATCTAAATGAAGGAAAAAGTGGCAAAGAAATGTGCATTTAAAGCATGAAAAGCTGATAAGAAATATAGGAGACCAGCAGTATTAGAGAAAGTAAGAGTTTCTTTAATGAACACACATTTATCACATGAGTCTTACAAACCATGTACTGCACATTTTATATTAAGAGTTTTTTCCTTTTATTTTTTAGTTTATTTCTTTTATTTAAAAGGTTTGCTGCTGAGGTGGTTTTCTGTTGTACTTTGAAAAAGAATGAGATCATTAGTGGAAACTAGTGCCTAAAACCTGAGACTAGTGAAGACAACTGATACTGATAAATATGCTGAAGAGGAAAAAAAAAAAAGAGTCATTGTCTTGGAAATGCCAATTTCCCAAGAGAAGTCAGGTGAGTGGTCAATTACAACTTCTCTGGCATGTGACCTTTGAATCAAGACTAAAAATAAAGAAGACAGTTATGCCATAACCTGAGAGAGAATTTTGCAGAGAGTGGAAACAGTCAAGGCAAATATGCTGCTCAAGTATACTCCCATTACATGAGGACCATAGAAAATCAACGCAGATATAGCAAAGGGAAGGAAGGCGTGAGTGCGGGCAATGTAGTGGGCAGGAAGTAGATGAGAGAGAGTTTTGTGGGTTGTGGTCATGAACTCAGATTTACTCTAAGCAAAAGGAGCATATGGAAAGCAGCCTTATGGAAAGCTAAACGTTTTTTCACCCTTCAACATGTCCAGTAGAACAAACAGTGGTATCAAGGTGTGTTCATATAGTGTCACTTGCCTAGGACTACAGTAATGATGTTAGGACTAATTTACAGGGGTAGAAGTAAAAATATTCAGTGAGCACATGTTTCAACCCTGAATAAAACATCTCCTGTTCTTATGAAAATCTATGATGTTTTCAGCTCCTATCAGTTTACCCCTGGTTGCTAAAGCTGAAACTCCAGTACTTTGGCCACCTCATGCGAAGAGTTGACTCATTGGAAAAGACTCTGATGCTGGGAGGGATTGGGGGCAAGAGAAGGGGACGACAGAAGATGAGATGGCTGGATGGCATCACGGACTCGATGGACGTGAGTCTGAGTGAACTCCGGGAGTTGGTGATGGACAGGGAGGCCTGGCGTGCTGTGATTCATGGGATTACAAAGAGTCGGACACGACTGAGCGACTGAACTGAACTGAACTGGACTGAGACCACCGAGCCGAGTTGATCTCTGTTGTGATCAACATGATCAGCCCTGGATAAGCCTGTCTTCAAAGAGTGAGTGCTACATAAGCTCATTTCCTGGGTCGCAGGAAACAGGAGGACAGATTTGACCTCAGAGCTCTGAATTCCACGTTTTAGATGCTAACACAGAAGTCCTGCTCACAGTGGGTATGGTGGGAGAGGACTTGTGGACTCATCCAGTGTAGATCCAAAGATAAGCAAGTGATAGAAGAAAGTGATGGGATAAAGAGTCCCAGGTGGTTGCAGAGGGGTGACTGTGTGTATATAAGGATGCTATTGTCTTGGCAAAACTGCACTGAACCGGCTGTGTGACTGAATAAACCAAGCAACCTCTCTGATCCTCAATGTCGTCACCTAGTAAATTACAATCGTACTTTTCCTACCTGCCTCCCAGGGTTGTTGCTGTGGGATCCTGACAAGTGTGACATGTGCAAGTGAAAGCATGGTGTTTGCAGAAGGTGGGAGGTGAG
>SJYW01014047.1:15471-29941 GCA_006410735.1 Raphicerus campestris
CAGGAAACAGGAGGACAGATTTGACCTCAGAGCTCTGAATTCCACGTTTTAGATGCTAACACAGAAGTCCTGCTCACAGTGGGTATGGTGGGAGAGGACTTGTGGACTCATCCAGTGTAGATCCAAAGATAAGCAAGTGATAGAAGAAAGTGATGGGATAAAGAGTCCCAGGTGGTTGCAGAGGGGTGACTGTGTGTATATAAGGATGCTATTGTCTTGGCAAAACTGCACTGAACCGGCTGTGTGACTGAATAAACCAAGCAACCTCTCTGATCCTCAATGTCGTCACCTAGTAAATTACAATCGTACTTTTCCTACCTGCCTCCCAGGGTTGTTGCTGTGGGATCCTGACAAGTGTGACATGTGCAAGTGAAGGCATGGTGTTTGCAGAAGGTGGGAGGTGAGTGACAATATAGCCAGGTCAGGGAATGGGTGGTAGCTGTTTGTGCATGCAGCTCCAGTGGTATGGACTCACAGCAAACCAAGAGACGTGCTCTTGCCTCTAAATGAAACTGACTTTCTAAATGAAGATTCCATTTTAAATTAGGCAGTGACTGAATTGGTGCCAGTACTTGTTAAGACTGTTTCCCTGTGTTTGCTGGCAAATTGGATCAGAGGCTGACATATTTGGTTCTGCTGATACTTGAAACGATTGACAGCACTTTGGAGCCAATCAGAATCTCTGAGATTCTGCCACTCTCTGACTCCATGGCCTTGGGCAGCAAGGTCTATCTTCAGCATTCTATCACAGAAAAACAGTGGGATCTCTGGCGGGGCATGTAGGGAGGATGCAGTGTCTGTTCAAGGTCTATTCCTTGGGCAGGAAGGCTTGGATGGCAAATGATGGTATTACCAAGTCCAAGCTGGTACTGCTCACTGCGTGACAGGCCAATATATCAAGAGATGAGGTGTTGGGGAAAGGAATAACGGAACTTAATTTGGAACCAGGAGACACAGAGAAGACATCGTACTAATATCCCAAAGAACCATCTTCCCTGAGTTAAATTTCAGGCTTTTCTTATATTAAAAGGGGAAGGAGTGTGCCCAGTTCTTGCAAACTGCTTGGTGCCAGCCACACTCAGAGAAGATGCCATAAATAATCCTTTGTTTTTGCAGCTATCCCCCTGTCTGGTCACAAAATTCCCACACATCTTCAACAAGACAGTTGTTATTCTCTGCTCTGCAACTTTTTCTCTCGGTATGAATGGGAAATGCTGTACCTTTGACAGTCAAGCCTGGGAGTCAGAGCTTTGAGAATGGGCTTTCTTGTATATTTCAGGCTTCAGGCAACATTCTTTTATAAAATGTGCAGAACCAGCATGACTCAGCACAGGCCACAGAGCACAAGGATTACAGCTGAAGGAATAGATCCAGTATGGATCAGACTTNTATTCTCTGCTCTGCAACTTTTTCTCTCGGTATGAATGGGAAATGCTGTACCTTTGACAGTCAAGCCTGGGAGTCAGAGCCTTGAGAATGGGCTTTCTTGTATATTTCAGGCTTCAGCCAACATTCTTTTACAAAATGTGCAGAACCAGCATGACTCAGTACAGGCCACAGAGCACAAGGGTTACAGCTGAAGGAATAGACCCAATATGGATCAGACTTGTTCTTTCCTGTTACAGTGAGAAAACCATTCCCCATTTTGATGGAATTAACAGAGCGAGGTGCTATTCTTAAAACAATCAGAAAAGGCCAGAATAATTCCAGCTCTGATTGATTGATTTGGGATCTGGATTCCAAACTCCACTTTTCGAGCTGGTTCCATGGTGAGGAAGTTGTTGAGGCTGAAGGAAATCAGAGGAGATTGGGGGACAGTGCTTCTCTGACCTGACCACACTCATCTAAATGTGGACCCTGTCTATTTTTCTGAAATAATACCACCTGCCTTCTTCCTCTCTGTGGGGTTTATAATACAACACTTTTAGCAGCACTGTTGAAATACATTTCCAATTTCCATCATGACAAATGGAAATAGAGATGGTATTCACTGATGGAGTCTGTGCGATTCTGGAACATCACACTGTCTAAATTACTTGACAAGGCATCTTCATTTCTTTTCTTCGGTCACAGTCCAGTTGCCTTCTCAATGCACAAGCCACCTCCTTAAATTGAAGTATCCAGTGAGGGCANTACAACACTTTTAGCAGCACTGTTGAAATACATTTCCAATTTCCATCATGACAAATGAAAATAGAGATGATATTCACTGATGGAGTCTGTGCAATTCTGGAACATCACACTGTCTAAATTACTTGACAAGGTATCTTCATTTCTTTTCTTCGGTCACAGTCCAGTTGCCTTCTCAACGCACAAGCCACCTCCTTAAATTGAAGTATCCAGTGAGGGCATGGATTTTTTCCTTCCTGTCTGGTAACCAGATAAGCTTAGATCAAATATCTATACTTGATTGTCTGCCCCTCCATTGCTGAATGAAATTTAGAGGCGTTCATACCTATGAACCTCCAGCCTCACCTTAGAAAAGTATCTCATTTATATTGAAAGCAGAATTAATGGACAAGGAATTGCTGAGTTGCATTTGGTGACCTGCCCTCATGTAACCATAAATATATTCATTTTCCTTTTCCCCAGGAATTTAGCAGAGTTACTATTCCTATTATTAAATACTGTTTAATCACCTCCCTCTGTATGGCACTGAGAGGATATAATAAAACAGATTTCTCCAACCAGCAGTTCTTTTTGACCTCTGAATCCCAGGTGTGGTTTTTTTTTTTTTTTCAGGGAAATGTGTGTAATTAACAGCATTTGAGAGAAGAGCACTATTGGTAGAAACAGTGAAGTTAAAAGTTCTTTCCTTTCATGAAAACAGACAAGCAGAATTACCTGGAATATACCTTTTGAAAGCAAAATTGAAGCAGTCAAGATTGCCCTGAGTATTTAGGTCACTGAATATTATAATTCCTAGTACAGATAAAGAAATATGGACCATGAGATAATTATTCCATACCATTGAGGCAAGAACCATCTGAGCTTTCTATCAAATGCCCCATACATCAGTCAGAAACGTGGATCTTAGTTCATAATCATTAATATAGTTTCTCTTGGATGTAAACTTTTACTTGGAAAAAAAAATCAGTATGTATATTTTTCTGTTTCTTAATACTTGGCATGATGCTTTCTCATAACTTTTATTAGTCTGCATGCTATTTGTTTGCAAATGACAGAAAATTTAATTCAGACTGACTTATACAAGACAGCTCACAGGGCTGTCATTCCAGACATAACCTGCTTCAGGCACCGCTTCATCCAGCATCCCAGACGTTTTTCAAGAATATGACTTTCTCCACCCCTTTGAATATGATTTCCTTCATCTGGAATTCAGGCACGCCTTTACCTTGAAAGGATCCTCAGTTAGTTCAGTCACTCAGTCATGTCCGACTCTCGACCCCATGAATCTCAGCACGCTAGGCCTCCCTGTCCATCACCATCTCCTGGAGTTCACTCAAACTCATGTCCATGGAGTTGGTGATGCCATCCAGCCATCTCATCCTCTGTCATCCCCTTTTCCTCCTACTCTCAATCCCTCCTAGCATCAGAGTCTTTTCCAGTGAGTCAACTCTTCGCATGAGATGACCAAAGTACTGGAGTTTCAGCTTTAGCATCATTCCTTCCAAAGAACACCCAGGGCTGATCTCCTTTAGAATGGACTGGTTGGACCTCCTTTTAGTCCAAGGGACTCTCAAGAGTCTTCTCCAACACCATAGTTCNATTCTTTGGCATTGCCTTTCTTTGGGATTGGAATGAAAACTGACCTTTTCCAGTCTTGTGGCCATTGCTGAGTTTTCCAGATTTGCTGGCATATTGCGTGTGGCACTTTCACAGCATCCCCCAATCTGTGTCCTTATAGCTTAGAAAACCTCAGGGAAAGATAATTGCTTATTTGTTTTTCTCCAAAGCAGTTCCAGCCAAAATTGTAGGATTTAATGTCATTAATCCAAGTTGGGTCACATGATCATATCTGAGCCCACCAATCAGGGAACAGAATGCAGTAAGTCCCTTACATAAGAATGAGTCTCATTCCAAGAGTACCGTTTGTAAGTCCAAATTGTTCCTAAGTCCACCAAAATTAGTGTACATACCTAACTAATACAATTAGCTATATGGTACTGCACTTTAATAAGTTTATAATACTTGTCACACAAATAATACATAAAAAACAAACAAATGCAAAAAATAAAGGAAACATTTCCAATCTTACAGTACAGAATCTTGAAAAGTACAGTACTATATAGTACAGCAGCTGATACAGGGCCTAGCATCAAGTGAGCAGGTAAGAAGAGTTACTGACTTGAGGATGGAGAAGAGGTGGGAAATGGTAGAGCTGAAGGATCATCAGCAATAGGAGATGGAGGGCAAGCTGCAACTTCACTCACACCTGAGATTGATGAAGCATGGGTTCAAGTCTCTGAAAGTTCACAACTTGAAGGTTTGTATGTAGGGGACCTACTGTTTCGTGATTCTTTAGATATGAGTTATGTGCTCAAATAAAATTTGTGAATGGATGCCCTGGGCTGTCTTACCCAGGATACTTGCCCAGGTAATGGGAGAAGATGGCATCTGAAGGATTACCACAATCCTTTTATTAAAAGCTATGGGATTGAGTGTTCATAGCTATAATCACTGGCGCTGAGTACTGGTTTATAATTGCAAATTGTGGAAATACTATGCAATGAAAGTCTGGGTGCTATGAGAGAATAATTCTTGAGGTGCTCAGGGAGAAATATTTGGACGTCCAACTTCTCTTGGCTGCAGTCACCATTACTATATTTTGGCTGCCAAGTATTTTTGACTTGCTTCCTTAAAATCCTCTCTTCAGTAGAAGTGTGGAAAGTGTGAAGTTTGAGGGTCTTTCTTTTCCCTGTAACAAGTTTATGTGCAAAGTGTGAGCCCTAAGATTGTGGTTTCAGCACATGTGCAAATAGCACATAATTAAAAATGTGTATATAAACAGGTTTAATGAGTGATGCAAGAAGCTGCATGGTACCATATGCTGGGTTTTAACCGGGCAAATGAGCCTTAATTCTGTTGCATGTGTGCATGCATGCTGAGTCACTTCAGTTGTGTCCAACTCTTTGCAATCTTATGGACTGTAGCCCATCAGGCTCCTCTGTCCATGGGATTTTCTAGGCAAGAATACTGGAGTGGGTTGCTATGCCCTCCTCCAGGGAATCTTCCCCACTCAGGAAGCGAACCTGAGTCTCTTATGTCTCCTGCATTTACAGTTGGGTTCTTTACCACTGGCATCTCTTAGGAAACCCCTTAATCCCTCTGGGGGATATCATTTGATGAATAAGTACTTGGATCCTTTCCTAAACTAACAAGTGTTGATGGTGTTTTAATGTCCAAATTCAGGCACGAAATGCTATAATTGTAAGAGCAATGGGATGCATCCATTTCTGTCCAAAATGTAATAACAGAAACCAGATTAGACCTCCTACTTGAAGCAATGAAAAAAATGGAAAAAATATAGGAAATAATAGTTTTCAGACACTGGGGACAAGGCAACTCAGGATTTAGATCTCTGATATGGGAAAGTGTTAGGTAGTTAGAATAGGGAAAAAAATGGCAATGGCTAGAAGACCAGGAAGGGAAAAGCCCTCAAAAATAGAATAAAGAAAGGTCTGAGGACCAGAGTGAAACAAACAGCACTCCTGGCTAGCCCAATTTACATAGGCAGGTCCAGGGGGAGGATAAAAAAAAAAATAGAAATAGGAGCCAAAATTGGACTGGGGGCCTCTCTTCTCTTTGGGTCTTTTGGCAGCATGCCCTCATGCCTCGAGGATGTATTTTCCCTTACTTTCTAAATAAAACTGAGCTGTAACACAGAGCTGTAACACTGGCCCATCCAAGAGCTGTAACACTGGTCCGTCCGAGGGCTGTTAACATTAGTCCGTCTGTTGCTTCAAATTTTTGTTGCAATGAGACAGAACCAAGGAAATTACAAACTGCCCTGACAGAAGCAAACTAATTAAGTCCTGTAATGGCCCTGCCATCTCACTGTGCCAACACAGAGAGAGGAACCCAAGCAGATCCTGGTACTTTCCAGAGCTGAAGAGATAGAGACAGAGGTGTTAGGAGGCCGAAACCGCTGGAGTTTGCAGGGGAAGAGAAGTACAGGAGAAGAGACATCCCTAGGAATCCACAGAGGGTCCTCTTCAAACTTTCATCAGTGCATAAATGTGAGGAAACAACCTCACATTATGGGAAAATGCAGAAGAAGAGCAGACCAAAGAATAATTGGGTCCTGACTAACAGATTAAAAGCAAGTATTGAAAGGATCAAATCTGGGACTTCCCTGGTGCTCCGGTGGCTGAGACTCCATGCTCCCAATGCAGGGTGCCCAGGTCCAATTAAGGAACCAGAGCCCGCATGCTGCAACTAAGGGCTGGCACAGCCAGACAAATAATTTTTTTTTTTTAAAGAAAGGACCAATTTGGTGTGAAGAAGCTTAAGTATGTGTCTCATGGCTGAGACTGTAAAGAATCCTCCTGCAATGCAGCAGATATCGGTTCCATCCCAGGGTCAGGAAGATCCCCTGGAGAAGGGAATGGCTACCGACTCTAGAATTCCATGGATGGAAGAGCCTAGTGGGCTAAGCCCATGGGGTCACAAAGAGTCAGACACAACTGAGTGACTGAGCACACAGACAGACACATAACATCCGTTTTACGCAAAGCTAGCTTAGTTAGTGGTGATATATTTTTCTCCAGAATTAATTTTTGAATAGATGGTTAATTCAAAGGACTGGAGTCTATGTGATTGAAGATTCCCTTCTCCACTGTGATTTCCTGGGGTACTCAAGAATATCATCAGGGGGATTGACATATATACACTACTATGTATAAAACACATAACTAATGAGATCCTACTGTGTAGCACAGGGAATTCTATTTGATACTCTGTAGTGATCTATATTGGAGAAGGCAATGGCATCCCACTGCAGTACCCTTGCCTGGAGAATCCCAGGGATGGGGGAGCCTGGTGGGCTGCCGTCTATGGGGTTGCATAGAGTCAGACACGACTGAAGCGATTTAGCAGCAGCAGCAGCAGCAGTGATCTATATGGGAATAGAGTCTTAAAAAGAGCAGATATATGTTTATAAATGATTCACTTTGCTCTACAGTAGAAACTAAAACAGCATTGGAAAGCAACTGTACTCCAATAAAAAAAATTTTTTTAAGTCATCAGGGCTTGCCCATTATTGTTTCATAAATATCTAAGCTAAACAGAAGCAGAAGGCAATGTCTAAACACCATCCTTAAATGGATTTATTATACTTGTGTCATTCTGTGAGCATACATATTCATTTTTTAATGTAATGACTCATGTACTTTGAATACCCTGTGCCAAGATGTGCATTATTTTTGAGTTTTTAAATTACTGTTGGTAAAATAATCCAAAATCTTTTGTAAAGAAGACACAGTTATTATAGTTTGAATCAAAGACCAAGAATGAAGTAGGCTGCTCTTTTTAGAAATCCTTTAATTGGCAGGTGAAATCAAACAATTATGAAATGCTTTAATAAACTGGTTCAGCAAATGTGTTCTTTTGGCAGTCAATTAGGAAAATGTTTTGGTATAAACATCAATTACAAAGTTGGAAGTGGATATAATAAAACTGTGATTAAAAATAAAGCATCCATGGGATTATAATGGTTGATTTTCTTAAACGCTTACATTTCAGCTTTGGGAATTTTTGTTTGTAAGACGATGTGAAGCAGCTCAGACAGCTGAGATTCCCTTCTTGACCCTAGATGTTCTCCCTCCATCTCCAGCCCCACCCTGGCTAAGATGCAGTGATTTTCCTGGTCAAATCTGTACCCATCACAGACCTGGGTGCAGGGCTGGAAGCTGATTTACCTCTCTCTCCTTGAATCTCCACTGGAGAGGCACAGGACTCTGGGGGGCTTCTGGACACAAAAGCCTTTCTGTGTTCCTTGTCTTTTGTTTGCAGGAAATAGGTTTTATTCACCCTCTAAGATCTCCCCTGAGTTCCAAACGGGCAGATTCAAACAGATGCTAATCAGAGAAGAGAGAGGATGCAGAGATAAGGGAGGAGCAGTCAGGAAACAATAGTACAGTCTCAGGGCAGGGCTTTGTCCCCCTCAGGGGATACACAGAACAATATCTTTGAGCTGTTTTGCAGATATTCAAACCCCCACCAGGTGGAAGAAGTTAACTGTCTGCTGCCTGCAAGCCTATAGACCCCAGACCAGTTGGAACCAGAAGGCTGATGATGCTGACTCCTGATTACCTCAGCACCAACCAGTCAGAAGAATGTCCCTGAGCTGACCATGCCCTGCTCCTTGAACACTTTAAGATGCCTTACTACCCTCTCCTGGTCAGGATTCATGGTTTTGAGGGCATTAGTCCACTGGGCCCCCTTTGCCTGGCAAAGCAATAAAGCTATTCTTTTCTGCTGTATCCAAAACTCTGTCAGTTTAGTTCAGCTCAGTTGCTCAGTCGTGTCCGACTCTTTGCGACCCCATAGACTACAGCACACCAGGCCTCCCTGTGCATCACCAACTCCTGGAGTTTACACAAACCCATGTCCATGGAGTCAGTGATGCCATCCAACCATCTCATCCTCTGTCATCCCCTTCTCCTCCTGCCTTCAATCTTTCCCAGCATCAGAGTCTTTTCAAATGAGTCAGTTCTTCACATCAGGTGGCCAAAGTATTGGAGTTTCAGCTTCAGCATCAGTCCTTCCAGTGAGTATTCTGGACTGATTTCCTTTAGGATGGACTGGTTGGGTCTCCTTGCAGTCCAAGGGACTCTCACGAGTCTTCTCCAACACAACAGTTTAAACGCATCAGTTCTTCAGTGCTCAGCTTTCTTTACAGTCCAACTTTCACATCCATACCTGACTACTGGAAAAACCATAGCTTTGACTCTGAGATTCAATTAAGTATCAGGATTTAGAGGCCAAGTCTCAGCTAAAAGATGACAGTGGTTTCCTGGGATCATCTTCAAGTTTCTAAAGAGGTGTGATTCCCAGATACCCCAAGACCTTGGATAATGGACAGCTCTAATGTCTCATAGACAGGTCAGCACATATCACTTGCAACTGAAGTTGGCCCTTCTTGAAGCTCCTCCCACTTCTAATCCAGTTTTCCTGCATGTGAGAGCAGCTTTCAGTGACATGGTTATGTTTCCTCTTCTATGCTTTTTATATGCTCATCACAGGTCAATATGCAATTTACTTTGCAGAAGGTTTGTCTGTTCAATTGACAGTCTCACAGTTAGACCATGACAGAATTATTCTATGTCTCCACTTTTGCCAAAGCAGACAGTTTTTCACACTTAGAAATTCCATTTCAGCTACTTTAAGTAGGTACCAAATGGCTGTCTACTTACTATAATTATTGCCAATTCTACAACTCTCCCACATCTTTACACTTTTAGCAAATCATTTTCAAAAAGTACCAGGGGCATTGACAAAATAACAATGCATCTTTTTCCCAAATACCTCAAGCCAGCTCTGTGTTGGCCTGTCTCTTATACACATCTAGATGTGTATAAGAGACAGATCTATGGGGCTNCACTTTTAGCAAATCATTTTCAAAAAGTACCAGGGGCATTGACAAAATAACAATGCATCTTTTTCCCAAATACCTCAAGCCAGCTCTGTGTTGGCTTTCAAAATATTTGTTGGTTTAAGTGATATTATTTTGATTAATGATCTAATTAGTGGTGCTTAAAAATAGGGTGTACTGCCTAATCTTTCAAAACTGTGTTTGAGAAAAGTCAAAGGAAAATTCAGTGGCATGACATGAAATAAAATAATAAACCCTTTAATGTACTTATTAAAATGTAGTATTTGTTCTTCACATTGTTGAAACACAGATCATTATTAATGACAGCTCAGTACACGTCCAGAACTATTTAAGTTTGGAAAGCCTTGGTGTTTATTTTTATATTTTTATATATACATCTAAAGACTTTTTTAAGAATTAACATTTATGCGCTTACAACTTTATGAATTTGGACATTTGATCAAAAAAATGCTTTGGTTATGTTCATTATTTATGGATTTTATACATTGATGATTTAATGCCACATTTAGACATTTATGGTCTAATTTCTCACTTACTGCTTTATCTGTTGTAGTTAATTTTCCAAGGGATGGAATAGCTCAAGTGCCTGTTGAGGTAGACACTAGAATTCCTCTTAAGAGGATACCAGGGGGTCACAAAGTAGGAGATAGAGACCTTTCTATATTATCACACACACACACACACACACACACACACACACACACACACACGGCATTAGAAGCCAGAAAAAGTGAGTGGTGTGTATCGGCCAACTCAAATTTCTTCTTTAGCAATTTTAAATTGTATACAAGGCAGATAATACAGACTATATAAATTATGCTGCTGCTGCTGCTGCTAAGTCACTTCAGTCGTGTCCAACTCTGTGTGACCTGACAGACGGCAGACCACCAGGCTTCCCCATCCCTGGGATTCTCCAGGCAAGAACACTGGAGTGAGTTGCTATTTCCTTCTCCAGTGCATGAAAGTGAAAAGTGAAAGTGAAGTTGCTCAGTTATGTCCGACTGTTAGCGACCCCATGGACTGCAGCCCACTAGGCTCCTCCATCCATGGGATTTTTCCAGGCAAGAGAACTGGAGTGGGGTGCCATTGCCTTCTCCAGTATAAATTATACATCTAAGTAAATATAAATTATATAGATATATATTCTTAAAATGTTTTTTACATTAAACATTTACTTTTTTAATTTTTATTTTATATTGGAGTATTTATATTATGTTATAAATTCTTTAACATCCAGATAGAATGAGAAACTTGGAGCATCAATGCAGGCAGAAAGATGTATTTTTTGTCTAGCTACCATATCATAAGACTAAGTCTATATAGATATATGTTAAATTTAATCTATTTGAAAACCAACCTTTGTAGATTCTTAGCATAACTCTTACTTAAACCTTTTATAAAAATATCACTCCACCTTATGTGCAGAATTTGGGGATTCCAGGGTAAGTTGTCACACACACGTGTATACACACACACACACACACACACACACACACACACACACCCCTCAAACCACTGTGAACCAGTAAGGTTATTTTTTTAATTTCATTTCAGCCACTTCGATAATTTCACCACATCCCCTTTCAATCTGTGTTGACACAGGGTGAAAGGTTTTCTAAACTAAGTGACGTTTCCTTTGGGAACAGTAGCTTATAGAATGAGACATGTGTCATTCACTGAACAGAAGAGCATTACGTTGAATGAATGGTGGAAAAGTTAAAGCAAAATATGGAATTTCATGTGTGCAGCATATTGAAACATTGAAAGGTGTATGTCCTGGAATAATTACATTTTTATATTATCCAAACTATATGTTTTAAGCGTTCGACATCCCACTCTGCCATATTTCAGCTGATGGAAGGAAGACATTCACTGACAGAGTATCACAAACTGCGCCACCCCAGGGATTCTCATCTGGAAAGAATGTAGCTTGTGTCAGATGGTAGATGGAATTGGAAAGTGACTTCATGGGGTTCCCTGGTGGTCCTGTGGTTAATAAACCTGCCAGAGCAGGGGACATGCATTTGATCCCTGTTTCAGAAAGAGTCCACAAGCCATGGGGCAACCAAGCCCATGAGCTGCATCTAATGAAGCCCAAGGGCCTTAAAGTCAGTGTTCCACAGCAAGAGAAGCCTCTGCAATGAGAAGCCTCTGCATCGCAACTAGAGAAAAGCCTGTGCAGAAATTAAGACCCAGCACAGCCAAAAAGGAAATGTAATTTTTAAAAATTTATTTTAAATTCATTTTCCAGGATAAATGTTTCTTCTCACCACAGGGTAAGTTATCATTTTTTTTAACAAGAAAATAAACATTTCAACATGCTATTGACTTGCTCTCACATATATTTTAGCTTTTCACATGCCGCTATTCAAAAGTATATCACAAACTCCTCTCATACCCAATGCCTCACATGCGTACAAGCTGGGGCCCCAGTGGAGGGGCTTGGAAATACATACAAAAAGGAATTGTCCTGGCTGTCATGGGGATTTGGGTCCACATGCATGCCTACTCAGTAGCTCAGTCATGTAGGATTCTTTGTGACCCCATGGACTGTAGCCCATCAGGCTCCTCTGTCCACGGGATTTCCCAGGCAAGAATACTGGAGTGGGTTGCCATACCCTCCTCCAGGGGATCTTGCCAACCCAGGGATTGAACCCGCGTCTCTGTGCCCCCTGCATTGCAGGTGGATTCCTTACCTCTGAGGGACTGTGGAAGCCCCTCTGGGGTCCACATCCAATACTAACCCCCCCACCCCCAGATGTCAGTGCAACAGACAGGTCTTCATCTTCACAACTCCTTTCTAGGTCTGGGACACAAGAGGGGACTCCTATTCACCCAGACTCAGAAATTATGAATCTGGGCTTTTGTTGCTTGTTTTCCATCTGTCTGAAATGAGGAAAAGCATATCTCTGTATGACTGCACATTACTTTTCTAGGCATGCATTTCTTTTTACTTTTCTAGGCATGCATTTCTTTCCTTCCAGGGACTTCAACGCTTGTGTTTCAGGACTTGAGATAGCAGATGCAAAATTTTAAAAGAAGGCACAGGGCTTCCCTGGTGGTCCAGTGGTTAAGAATCCACCTGCCAATGCAGGGGACTCAGGTTCAATCTCTGGTCAGGGAAGATACCACATGCCTTGGAGCAACTAAGCCTGTGCACCACAACTCCTGAGCCCCACAACTCCTGAGCCCACGAGCCACAAGAGAAGCCACCGCAATGAGAAGCCTGGGCACCGCAGCCAGAGAGTAGCCTCCGCTTCCCACAACTAGAGCAAGCCCTTGGACAGCAACGAAGACCCAGTGCAGCCAGAAGTAAATAAATAAAAAGAAGGCACACATACACAATCACCTTTAAAAAAAGATCTCTCATATTTTTCCTAGCAGTCTTGGTAAAAATGTTTTCAGGTGCCCCAGCGTGGTGATAGGAGAGAGAGGCCAAATGTTCCTCAATTTCCAACCCAGGGACCAAACTACATTACGACTCGGGTGCAGTGGTAGATGTGACTGTCTCCCTTTTCCTTCTTTGTTTTGAGTTAATGGTCTGATTTGGTCTATTTGTAGGAGGAGTAGACTGTATGGGGCCAACAGTGAATAGGTGCTGATGGTTCAGACCCACAGAGCTCTGGAGATAGAAGAAAAACTCAGGACAGCTGGGGATTCTGCTCAGATCCCTAAAGATTTCTCCAGACATTTCAGCTGAAAGATAGTGGTATCTTATTTAGCAAATTTTTCTTGGACTACCTTCTATCCACACGCGTACTTCACCAGCCGTCAGCATCACAGCATCATCTTTGCCACGCGGCCAGTGCCATTTTTTTGTTATTGTTACGGAAAAGGAACTCTCTGGCAACCCAGAGCATGGAAAGCTTCCTAGGTCTTCATGATTGCTGTTTACCAAGCTCTGCTCTTTCCCCAGCCTCACAGACATCCTATCATAATGGACAGATAACAAAAAAGTGGCCTTTGATCCTAACCTGTGAAGTTGCTCACTTCCATGCTTCTAAAACCTGGCAGAAGGAACTCCCCGGGTGGTGCAGTGGTTAAGACTCCACACTCCCGATGCAGGGAGCCTGGGTTCAATCCCTCCTCATGGAACTAGAATCCACATGCTGCAACTAGGAGTCCATATGCCACAAAAAAGGTTCCCATATTTCTCAACTAAACTGCACAGCCAAATAAATAAATATTTAAAAAAATAAAAAGCTGGTAGGAAAGGAGCCAAAAGGCTCTCCCAAATTCCATCCTCAGTTTTTTCTCAACACTTTAATTATATTTTAAAATTTTTATTTATTTATTTTTGGTTGTGTTGGGTCTTTGCTGCTGTGCAGGCTTTTCTCCAGGTGCAGTGAGCGGAGGTGCTTTTTAGTTGTGGTTTGCATAGCTTCTCATTGCAGTGGCTTCTCTTGTTGCAGCTCCCAGGCTCAATAGTTGTGGCACATGGGCTCAGTTAGGTTCCTCGCAGCATGTAGAGTCTTCCCAGATCAGAGACTGAACCCATGTCTCCTGCATTGGCAGGTAGGATGTTTACCACTGAGACACCAGGGAAACCCCGAGCACTTTAGATTATTGTTTCTTATGAATTTTTTTTTTTTGCCTTTTCATACTGTTCTTGGGGTTCTAAAACTCAGCATTCAAAAATCTAAGATCCTGGCATCTGGTCTCATACTTCATGGCAAATAGATAAAGAAACAGTGGAAACAGTGAGAGACTTTATTTTCTTGGGCTCCAAAATCACTGCAGATGGTGACTGCAGCCATGAAATTAAAAGATGCTTGCTCCTTGGAAGAAAAAGCTATGACAAACCTAGACAGCATATTAAAAAGCAGAGACATTATTTTGCCGATAAAGGTCCATTTAATCAAAGCTATATGGTTTTTCCAGTAGTCATGTATG
>SJYW01014047.1:30753-64712 GCA_006410735.1 Raphicerus campestris
TAAATGTAAATTATATATATATATATATATATATATACATTCTTCAAATGTTTTTTACATTAAACATTTACTTTTTTAATTTTTATTTTATATTGGAGTATTTATATTATGTTATAAATTCTTTAACATCCAGATAGAATGAGAAACTTGGAGCATCAATGCAGGCAGAAAGATGTATTTTTTGTCTAGCTACCATATCGTAAGACTAAGTCTATATAGATATATGTTAAATTTAATCTATTTGAAAACCAACCTTTGTAGATTCTTAGCATAACTCTTACTTAAACCTTTTATAAAAATATCATTCCACCTTATGTGCAGAATTTGGGGATTCCAGGGTAAGTTGTCACACACACATGTACACATACACACACACACACACACACACACACACACCCCTCAAACCACTGTGAACCAGTAAGGTTATTTTTTTAATTTCATTTCAGCCACTTTGATAATTTCACCACATCCCCTTTCAATCTGTGTTGACACAGGGTGAAAGGTTTTCTAAACTAAGTGACGTTTCCTTTGGGAACAGTAGCTTATAGAATGAGACACGTGTCATTCACTGAACAGAAGAGCATTACATTGAATGAATGGTGGAAAAGTTAAAGCAAAATATGGAATTTCATGTGTGCAGCATATTGAAACATTGAAAGGTGTATGTCCTGGAATAATTACATTTTTATATTATCCAAACTATATGTTTTAAACGTTCGACATCCCACTCTGCCATATTTCAGCTGATGGAAGGAAGACGTTCACTGACAGAGTATCACAAACTGCGCCACCCCAGGGATTCTCATCTGGAAAGAATGTAGCTTGTGTCAGATGGTAGATGGAATTGGAAAGTGACTTCATGGGGTTCCCTGGTGGTCCTGTGGTTAATAAACCTGCCAGAGCAGGGGACATGCATTTGATCCCTGTTTCAGAAAGAGTCCACAAGCCATGGGGCAACCAAGCCCATGAGCTGCATCTAATGAAGCCCAAGGGCCTTAAAGTCAGTGTTCCGCAGCAAGAGAAGCCTCTGCAATGAGAAGCCTCTGCATCGCAACTAGAGAAAAGCCTGTGCAGAAATTAAGACCTAGCACAGCCAAAAAGGAAATGTAATTTTTAAAAATTTATTTTAAATTCATTTTCCAGGATAAATGTTTCTTCTCACCACAGGGTAAGTTATCATTTTTTTTAACAAGAAAATAAACATTTCAACATGCTATTGACTTGCTCTCACATATATTTTAGCTTTTCACATGCCGCTATTCAAAAGTATATCACAAACTCCTCTCATACCCAATGCCTCACATGCGTACAAGCTGGGGCCCCAGTGGAGGGGCTTGGAAATACATACAAAAAGGAATTGTCCTGGCTGTCATGGGGATTTGGGTCCACATGCATGCCTACTCAGTAGCTCAGTCATGTAGGATTCTTTGTGACCCCATGGACTGTAGCCCATCAGGCTCCTCTGTCCACGGGATTTCCCAGGCAAGAATACTGGAGTGGGTTGCCATACCCTCCTCCAGGGGATCTTGCCAACCCAGGGATTGAACCCGCGTCTCTGTGCCCCCTGCATTGCAGGTGGATTCCTTACCTCTGAGGGACTGTGGAAGCCCCTCTGGGGTCCACATCCAATACTAACCCCCCCACCCCCAGATGTCAGTGCAACAGACAGGTCTTCATCTTCACAACTCCTTTCTAGGTCTGGGACACAAGAGGGGACTCCTATTCACCCAGACTCAGAAATTATGAATCTGGGCTTTTGTTGCTTGTTTTCCATCTGTCTGAAATGAGGAAAAGCATATCTCTGTATGACTGCACATTACTTTTCTAGGCATGCATTTCTTTTTACTTTTCTAGGCATGCATTTCTTTCCTTCCAGGGACTTCAACGCTTGTGTTTCAGGACTTGAGATAGCAGATGCAAAATTTTAAAAGAAGGCACAGGGCTTCCCTGGTGGTCCAGTGGTTAAGAATCCACCTGCCAATGCAGGGGACTCAGGTTCAATCTCTGGTCAGGGAAGATACCACATGCCTTGGAGCAACTAAGCCTGTGCACCACAACTCCTGAGCCCCACAACTCCTGAGCCCACGAGCCACAAGAGAAGCCACCGCAATGAGAAGCCTGGGCACCGCAGCCAGAGAGTAGCCTCCGCTTCCCACAACTAGAGCAAGCCCTTGGACAGCAACGAAGACCCAGTGCAGCCAGAAGTAAATAAATAAAAAGAAGGCACACATACACAATCACCTTTAAAAAAAGATCTTTCATATTTTTCCTAGCAGTCTTGGTAAAAATGTTTTCAGGTGCCCCAGCGTGGTGATAGGAGAGAGAGGCCAAATGTTCCTCAATTTCCAACCCAGGGACCAAACTACATTACGACTCGGGTGCGGTGGTAGATGTGACTGTCTCCCTTTTCCTTCTTTGTTTTGAGTTAATGGTCTGATTTGGTCTATTTGTAGGAGGAGTAGACTGTATGGGGCCAACAGTGAATAGGTGCTGATGGTTCAGACCCACAGAGCTCTGGAGATAGAAGAAAAACTCAGGACAGCTGGGGATTCTGCTCAGATCCCTAAAGATTTCTCCAGACATTTCAGCTGAAAGATAGTGGTATCTTATTTAGCAAATTTTTCTTGGACTACCTTCTATCCACACGCGTACTTCACCAGCCGTCAGCATCACAGCATCATCTTTGCCACGCGGCCAGTGCCATTTTTTTGTTATTGTTACGGAAAAGGAACTCTCTGGCAACCCAGAGCATGGAAAGCTTCCTAGGTCTTCATGATTGCTGTTTACCAAGCTCTGCTCTTTCCCCAGCCTCACAGACATCCTATCATAATGGACAGACAACAAAAAAGTGGCCTCTGACCCTAACCTGTGAAGTTGCACGCTTCCATGCTTCTAAAACCTGGCAGAAGGAACTCCCCGGGTGGTGCAGTGGTTAAGACTCCACACTCCCGATGCAGGGAGCCTGGGTTCAATCCCTCCTCATGGAACTAGATTCCACATGCTGCAACTAGGAGTCCATATGCCACAAAAAAGGTTCCCATATTTCTCAACTAAACTGCACAGCCAAATAAATAAATATTAAAAAAAATAAAAAGCTGGTAGGAAAGGAGCCAAAAGGCTCTCCCAAATTCCATCCTCAGTTTTTTCTCAACACTTTAATTATATTTTAAAATTTTTATTTATTTATTTTTGGTTGTGTTGGGTCTTTGCTGCTGTGCAGGCTTTTCTCCAGGTGCAGTGAGCGGAGGTGCTTTTTAGTTGTGGTTTGCATAGCTTCTCATTGCAGTGGCTTCTCTTGTTGCAGCTCCCAGGCTCAATAGTTGTGGCACATGGGCTCAGTTAGGTTCCTCGCAGCATGTAGAGTCTTTCCAGATCAGAGACTGAACCCATGTCTCCTGCATTGGCAGGTAGGATGTTTACCACTGAGACACCAGGGAAACCCCGAGCACTTTAGATTATTGTTTCTTATGAATTTTTTTTTTTTGCCTTTTCATACTGTTCTTGGGGTTCTAAAACTCAGCATTCAAAAATCTAAGATCCTGGCATCTGGTCTCATACTTCATGGCAAATAGATAAAGAAACAGTGGAAACAGTGAGAGACTTTATTTTCTTGGGCTCCAAAATCACTGCAGATGGTGACTGCAGCCATGAAATTAAAAGATGCTTGCTCCTTGGAAGAAAAAGCTATGACAAACCTAGACAGCATATTAAAAAGCAGAGACATTATTTTGCCGATAAAGGTCCATTTAATCAAAGCTATATGGTTTTTCCAGTAGTCATGTATGGATGTGAGAGTTGTACCATAAAGAAAGCAGAGCACCAAAGAATTGATGCTTTTGAATCGTGGTGTTGGAGGAGACTCTTGAGAGTCCCTTGGACTGTAAGGAGATCAAACCAGTCAATCCTTAAGGAAATCAGTCCTGAATATTCATTGGAAGGATTGATGCTAAAGCTGAAGTTCCAATACTTTGGCCACCTGATGTGAAGACCTGGCTCATTAGAAAAGAGCCTGATGCTGGGGAAGATTGAAGGCAGGAGGAAAAGGGGATGACAGGGGGTGAGATGGTTGGATGACATCACTGACCTGATGGACATGAGTTTGAGCAAGATCCAGAAGTTGGTGAGGGACAGGGAGGCCTGGCATGCTGCTGTCCATGGGGTTGCAAAGAGTCCGATACGACTGAGTGACTGAACTAAACTGACTGACTAACAGCTTTATCCTGTGCTTTTGCTTGTGGGTTGTAGGAGAACTGAGTCACAGATGCTGGTGGGTTCTTCCCAGGTCTCACTAGGCTTATAAGTAAATGCAGATTCCAAAAGAGCAGGAAAGGGGGAATTTTGAAAATGTCATTCAGGAAAAAATGAAGACTTTTTATTTGGAAGGTTTTTTGTTGGTTTATTTGCCAAATGCAAACACTGCATTTCAGATTTCTTGTGTTTAAATTGTGAGTTCCCACCAATGATCTCTACGAATTTATAAAGTGTATTTAAGTTATGCTGGTATATTTACTGTTTAGAATTTTTTAATAGAAGAGAAAGTTCACAAAAGAACATGTCCTGGGTTTCTGCATTCTTATAGGGTCCTCTGACTCAAGATGGTCAGGTCACTGTTATTTTCCAGATGGAAAATAACGATCCAAGGGCTTTATAGTCCATTAGGGAAATTATCCTGCTGGTCCAAGAAATCAGTAATAATACTGCCTTTCATATAGTCATATTCACATTCAATACTGCAATAATAAAACAATTCACAATACTGGACCATCTTCGTGTTCTAAGAGTTACCTTCAAAATGTCATTGTTACATTAGGTCAAGTTTTTAGATAATATATATAGTTATATATGTGCATACATATTTATTTATTTTTTTCAAAATGTGAGGCTATCTCTTTAAGTCCTGTGAAAGCTGAAAGAAAATAAAACCCTTTCTGTATATTTCCATTACCTATAGGATTAAAGCACTTTGCAAACAGTGAATGATGCTTTTTAATTTGTTGTCCATGTGATTATGNCTATGACAAACCTAGACAGCATATTAAAAAGCAGAGACATTATTTTGCCGATAAAGGTCCATTTAATCAAAGCTATATGGTTTTTCCAGTAGTCATGTATGGATGTGAGAGTTGTACCATAAAGAAAGCAGAGCACCAAAGAATTGATGCTTTTGAATCGTGGTGTTGGAGGAGACTCTTGAGAGTCCCTTGGACTGTAAGGAGATCAAACCAGTCAATCCTTAAGGAAATCAGTCCTGAATATTCATTGGAAGGATTGATGCTAAAGCTGAAGTTCCAATACTTTGGCCACCTGATGTGAAGACCTGGCTCATTAGAAAAGAGCCTGATGCTGGGGAAGATTGAAGGCAGGAGGAAAAGGGGATGACAGGGGGTGAGATGGTTGGATGACATCACTGACCTGATGGACATGAGTTTGAACAAGATCCAGAAGTTGGTGAGGGACAGGGAGGCCTGGCATGCTGCTGTCCATGGGGTTGCAAAGAGTCCGATACGACTGAGTGACTGAACTAAACTGACTGACTAACAGCTTTATCCTGTGCTTTTGCTTGTGGGTTGTAGGAGAACTGAGTCACAGATGCTGGTGGGTTCTTCCCAGGTCTCACTAGGCTTATAAGTAAATGCAGATTCCAAAAGAGCAGGAAAGGGGGAATTTTGAAAATGTCATTCAGGAAAAAATGAAGACTTTTTATTTGGAAGGTTTTTTGTTGGTTTATTTGCCAAATGCAAACACTGCATTTCAGATTTCTTGTGTTTAAATTGTGAGTTCCCACCAATGATCTCTACGAATTTATAAAGTGTATTTAAGTTATGCTGGTATATTTACTGTTTAGAATTTTTTAATAGAAGAGAAAGTTCACAAAAGAACATGTCCTGGGTTTCTGCATTCTTATAGGGTCCTCTGACTCAAGATGGTCAGGTCACTGTTATTTTCCAGATGGAAAATAACGATCCAAGGGCTTTATAGTCCATTAGGGAAATTATCCTGCTGGTCCAAGAAATCAGTAATAATACTGCCTTTCATATAGTCATATTCACATTCAATACTGCAATAATAAAACAATTCACAATACTGGACCATCTTCGTGTTCTAAGAGTTACCTTCAAAATGTCATTGTTACATTAGGTCAAGTTTTTAGATAATATATATAGTTATATATGTGCATACATATTTATTTATTTTTTTCAAAATGTGAGGCTATCTCTTTAAGTCCTGTGAAAGCTGAAAGAAAATAAAACCCTTTCTGTATATTTCCATTACCTATAGGATTAAAGCACTTTGCAAACAGTGAATGATGCTTTTTAATTTGTTGTCCATGTGATTATGACTTTTTGTTTCATTAGATGGTGTAAGTCACTTTTTACACCATACATTTCCCTTTGCTTTCTTTGCAAAAGATAATGTGAAAATATAGGGAGAAAGGTAATCTTCACCTTTTTACTTTTTACTGTGAAAGTTGGAACTGAAATGAGCCACTACTTCACGTGAGATAGATCATAAACTCAAGTGTTTAAAGAATAGTTTCTAAGAGAAAACAGAAGAGAAAATCTTTGTTACTTTTGGCTTAACAAAGGTTTCTAAATCAGGACTCAAAACTGCTAACAATAAAATAGTAAAATAATTGACCTTAAAAAAATTTTTAAATTCTGCTGATTAAAAATGTAACTATACCAATTAATAAGACGGTGATGGGCAGGAAAGCTTAGTGTGCTACAGTCCATGGGCTTGCAAAGAGTCAGACATGAATGAGTGACTGAACAACAAGTAAATCTCAGATAGAAAATATTTGCAATACATCTCTCTGATAAATTTTGTTCAGATTCTTTTAAATACTCCCACAACTCAAAAATAAAAGATGAGCTAATATAAATATGAGCAAAAGACTTGAGCAGAGTTTTCATAAAGAAAGTTATGCAAGTGGCCACGAAGAACCAGAAAGAAGTGTTTAACATCATTAATCATCAAGAGAATTTATATTAAAACTACAATAAGATATCCTGACATATCTTCTAGAATAACTGAAATTTAAAAGTGTGCCAACAAATCCAGCAGAGAAGCCCAATGTTAATGAAAATATGGATCAAGTGAAAGTCTATCATTGCTGGTAAAAATTAGTTGGCAGTTTCTTTTTAAGTTAATCATATACTCTAGAGTGTTTCCAATACCACCAACTAATATCTGATGTTCCAGACACCAACTGGATGTCTTTCAGTTTAACTCAAATATGACCTTACCTACCTGGAGACAGCATCAGACTCCACGAGTCAAGGGCTATCTCACAAGATTGCCCTGTCCCCCACCTTTCAGACTCCATTGCAAGTCCAAGTTGTCATCTGTACTTCTGACCCACTGATATAAATCTTAGGATGCCCTTCTCAGGTTTGCGAATTTCTACAATGGGTAGTAAAACTCAGGAACTATTTCTTTATGTTTACTGATTTATTATAGAAGACTACCACTCAAGAATATTCATATGAAAGAGATGCAGAGGGTGAGCTTTGGGGGAATGAACATGGAACTTCTGTTAGGGGACCCACTGACAGAAGCCACCTAACCTGGCCAGGCCCCATGGTAGCCACTTGCATGAGTTATCTTACAACAGGAGGGCCTGGGAAGAACACAGAACTAACAAGCTACCTCCAACTGGAATCATTCAGGAAAGGTCAAAAGGAGAGAGGAGATGCCAGTCCATAGGTCCTACCACTCTCCCAGAATCCTCCTTGCTGGAATCCATCTTGGTTGAGCGATGCACACACCACCAGCGAAGACCCTGAGTCAGAGTGATTGGTCAGAGACGGCCTGGAAATTCATCCCAATTATCGTAGTGCCCCAAGACTGCGAGCCACATGGCAGAGCAGTCCTCCTGGGCTCCCTTGCCCTGCTGCTCGCCACCTGGGCACCTCTTCCCAATAAAGTCTCTTGCTTTGTCAGCACGTGTGTCTCCTCGGACAATTCATTTCTGAATGTTAGACAAGAGCCCACTCTCAGGCCCTGGAAGGGGTCCCCCTTCCTGGTATACTTCTATGCCCTGTCTCAATGTACCACCTGCCCAGTACCACTACACAGTCACAACCAGGAAGTTTATCAAGTCTCATTGTTCAAGAGTTTTTAATAGAGATAAATCTTTAGCTCTCCAACCTTCTCCTTCCCAGAGGTCAAAGCCCTAACCCTCTAATCGCTTGGTTTCTGGTGATCACCTCTAATCTGAGGTTATAGGTATCCCACCTGTCATCTTATCAGCACAGCCTCAGGTGTGCTCAAAAGGAGCTCCTTATGAATAACAAAAAATAATTGTATCATTCAGGAAATTCCTAGGGATTTAGAAACTCTGTGCCAGAACCTGGCCCAAAGACCAAATATATTTTTTATTATGCTACATATTCTATGACTGAGCGATTTCTAGGTAGTTTTCCAAGAGAAATCACCATCAGTTTGAAGAAATCCTCAGTTATCTTCTTACTACTTGAAATACTCTTGTCAGTCATTCATTTGTGCTAAGAACAAGTGTTCTGTCTGTCTTATTCACAACNCAATCTGAGGTTAACTAGGTGTCCCACCTGTCATCTTATCAGCACAGCCTCAGGTGTGCTCAAAAGGAGCTCCTTATGAATAACAAAAAGTAATTCTATCACTCAGGAAATTCCTAGGGATTTAGAAACTCTGTGCCAGAACCTGGCCCAAAGACCAAATATATTTTTTATTATGCTACGTATTCTATGACTGAGCGATTTCTAGGTAGTTTCCAAGAGAAATCACCATCAGTTTGAAGAAATCCTCAGTTATCTTCTTACTAGCTGAAATACTCTTGTCAGTCATTCATTTGTGCTAAGAAAAAGTGTTCTGTCTGTCTTATTCACAACTGTGTCTGATTTACTGAAACAGTGTTTGGAACATGGTGGTTTATAAATAAATATTTGCAGCATATCTGAATGAATATAATCCTCATGTTAACACTCTGAAGCAGACTCATTGTTATTTCACACAGGGCAATGATTAAGTTGCCTGTGATCACATAGCCAGTAAGTGGTAGAGTTGAGATCTGAACCAACATTTTCATCAAGACAGCCATTGCAAGTGAGCCTGAGGGCTTGCCTGACTTGGATTTCCCTGGTGGTCCAGTGATTAAGAAAGAGTCCATCCGCCAATGCAGGGGACATGGGTTCCATCTCTGGTCAGGGAAGATCCCACATGTCGTGGGGCCACTATGCCCATGCACCAAAGCTACTGAAGCCCCTGTGTCTTAGAGCCTGTGCTCTGCGACAGGAGAAGCCACAGCAATAAGTCCACGCACCACTGCGAAGAGTGCCCCCTGCTGGCTGCAACTAGAGAAAATGTGTGTGCAGAAACAAAGATCCAGCACAGCCAAAAATAAAAATAATAATAAAAGAAAAGATTTGCCTGATTTCTTTTAGAGTCTTAAAGACGCAGTTCTACCTTCAAAGTCATTGCAATCTCTTTAGTCTTTGTGATTTAGCAGAACATTTTTGTTTATGATCACCCACTAACTACTTTCTCAACCAGCCTCCTCAATGCACCTTCCTCAGAGAGACTGCAATTTCTTTGCTTGCGTTCATGCTCAGTCGCTTCAGTTGTGTCCAACTCTCNCTTTCTCAACCAGCCTCCTCAATGCACCTTCCTCAGAGAGACTGCAATTTCTTTGCTTGCGTTCATGCTCAGTCGCTTCAGTTATGTCCAACTCTTTGCAACCCTATGGACTGTGGTTTGACAGGCTTTTCTGCTCATGGGATTCTCCAGGCAAGAATACTGGAGTGGGTCACTATGCCCTCTTCCAGGAAATCTTCCCAATCCAGGGATCAAACTCGAATCACTTGCACCTCCTGTATCTGCAGGCAGATTCTTTACCAATAGTGCCACTCAATTTTCCACTGCTTGTATGTAAATGACATCAACCATACAACATGCTTCCCCAGACTTGTAGAAAAACTCAGCCCACGTGGGCACACTGACATTCAGGCACCTCTTCGAGGACATGGTGCCTCCCAGGATACGGCATTTCATTTTGCAGCTGCTATCAAACTTGACATCTAATTTCAGTCACTATGGGCTACAAATACAATTTTACAGTAATTAATGTGCCAAATTACCACTAACAAATCCAGTTAAGTAACATACATTTCACCTTGTTAAGCATAACTATGACATGTGAAGGACGGTGGGGGATTCTTTTAGATAAGTTTTTGTATTTCTAATAGTTATTCTCCCCTGGGGAGGGGGGAACATCCTCTTCTTATGAATGGGATGCTTTTGTTGGAGAAGAAGTACACTTTCATAGTTTTCCAGCTTTACCGGGGTTTAATTGACAACTAAATATTGTTTCTATTTCAGGCACAGCTTGATGTTTTGGAGTATATTTACATATACATTGTAATATAGTCATACCAATCATGCTGATGAACGTATCCATTATCTCTCATGGTCTGTGTGTGTGTGCATGGTGATAACACTTTAAGATTTACACTCTTACCAAATTTCACGTGTCGACTAAAATACACTAGTCACAACCTTTAAATAGTGTGTGTGTTAGATGCTCAGTTGTGTCTGATTCTTTGCTAGTTTATTCCATTATCATTCTTAATATAGGGAGGTGAAAGTGTTAGTCACTCAGTCATGTCTGACTCTTTGTGACCCCACAGACTATAGTCTACTAGGCTCCTCTGTCCATGGAAATCTCCAGGCAAGAATACTGAAATGGGTTGCCATTCCCTTCTCCAGGGGCTCTTGCCAACCCACAGACTGAACCTGTGTCTCCTGTATTGGCAGGCGGATTCTTTACCACTGAGCCACCAGGGAAGCCCTATAAATAGACAGCTGTCTTACTTGGTAGTAATGTCAAGGACTTTGAGCCCAGGAGGCAGTATCTCAGTAGCCCTGAGAACACTGCTTCGAGGAGACAGGAGAGGGAGTCAGGCTGCATACAAGTTTGCAACAAAGGGGACTGGCAGTCTGAACTCAGCCATAAAGAATCTGCTTGCAATGCAGGAGCCTCAGGAGATGCAAGTTCAATCCCTGGGTTGGGAATATCCCCTGGAGGAGTCATGGCAACCCACTCCAGTATTCTTGCTTGGAGAGTCCCATGGACAGAGGAGCCTGCCAGGCTACAGTCCAAAGGGTCACAAAGAGTCAGACACCAAGTGAATTAGCTCACACACAAGGAAAGCTAGATATCAAGCTAAAGAACTTAGCGTTATTCTATGAATGGGAAGATGCAAGCCCCTGGGCTCTCTGGGTTCACTGAATTCATTCCTTTTGTGTGCACCTCAGCTGTCTGGGGCCAAATCCTGTTTCCTGTCTCTGTAAGGGGTGGCAAGCATGGCTGATAGCTGCTTCTTGCATCCCCTCACCTAGCTCCTCAGGTTTTCAGCATCTGCAGGATTGCAGGAATTGTGTTCCCTTTGGGGAGCCCTCATTCACATTAGGAGGCCAGAAATCCCTGAGAGCTGTGCCATTTTTTGCCCACAAATATGGCAGGAAATAATTCATTTCACACAAGTATGCAATATAGTATTGATAACTATAGTCACCATGGTGTACATGTAATTTATTCAATGTGTATCACTGAAATTTTATACCCTTTGAGTAATATTACCTCATTTCCTTCCAGCCCCTGGTAGCATGATGTTAATCTCTCCTTCTATGAGTCTATTTTAGATTCCACACACATGGGAGATCATGAAGTAACTGAAAGGAGTCATCTTTACAATCTCAGTGTATTGGGTCTGTTAGTTACCCTAGGAAATAGAAATGTCTGTTAGCCTCTTTCTATCTGTTTATTATCTATTTATACATACAGTAGCACTATATGAATACTTTTGGACTTTGACGGAAATGGAAAGTCTTGGCTCTGGGCTCCATTCAATGATCAGAGAACAGGCATTATGAAAAAGGAAGAGCCTTCACTTCAATGAAATATTTCTTTATCTGCGGTAAATAAGCTCCCTAGAAAATAATAATATCAAACTACTTAGCATCAATGTGTTTCAGAAAGCAAAAAAGCAAGAGAAACAGAGGAGGAAGGAAGGAAAGAGTGAGTGAGGGAGAGAGAGAGAGAGAGAGGAAAGAAAGCAAGAGAGAGAAAGAAAGGAAGGAAGACTAATTCCAGCTTGCCAGGGCTTCCCAAGTGGCACTAGTGGTAAAGAATCTGCCAATGCAGGAGACATAAGAGACATGGGTTTGATCCCTGGGTGGGGAAGATACCCTGGAAGAGAGTATGGCAACCCACTCCAGTATTCTTGCCTGGAGAATCCCACAGACAGAGGAGCCTGGCGGGCTACAGTCCTGAGGGAGGCACATAGTTGGACACGACTGAGGTGACTTAGCATGCACGCAAGCACCTTGCATCAACCTTACCGCAAATATAAATGGATCAAGGAGTCAAAGTTTAGAGACATTCAGATTTAGTGGTTTTATGGCAGAGGTTTATATTCCAGGAAAGGTCATTATCATCTGCAATGGTGACATTTCACAGTTTTGCAACTTCCTGTGACATTTCTTTAATGAATAAAAGGTGGTAAGTGATTAGTGTCTGNTTTAGAGACATTCAGATTTAGTGGTTTTATGGCAGAGGTTTATATTCCAGGAAAGGTCATTATCATCTGCAATGGTGACATTTCACAGTTTTGCAACTTCCTGTGACATTTCTTTAATGAATAAAAGGTGGTAAGTGATTAGTGTCTGGAGAACAATAGAACAGTTGAACTAGAAATGTCAATCACAAGGAGATGTCCATAGTCAGACTATCCCAAGCAGCTTTTTCTGAATCCGAAGGAGAGACACATTTTGGAATTCACATCTACTTCACTTACTAGACAAACCCTTGATGCATATTTGTATCAGGGGACATATTAGGCTGAATGGCATCTTAGATGTTTGTTTCATTTCTTACTTTAACACAGTAAAGTAAATGACTCGTGAAGAAAAATATTATTTTTCAATCAAAAAGGTTTTAAATATGCAAACAATATAATATGTAGTGGAGCATGAAAAAAAAAGGAGCTTACAGCATTTTCTTAATGGAAATTTTATGAAGCTTTTTAGAGGTTTGGTTACTGAGAATGAACAACGTTTTGTTGTATCACAGTCTGTAATCTGCGTGTCTGAGGATTCTCACCACTTCAGTATGAACACTATCATAAACGTTACAGGGTGTTATGGCAAAGACCGAACCTCACAGACTTCATGAAACTTTCCTGATTAAATTTGAGAGATGGTGGAGAATGTCTTTTCATTGCTGTCACAGTTTATCCTAATTCTTTACAGGTTTATTGTATATTCCTGGATTGAATCATTGTACTCTGTATTAATTAAAGCAACCTAGCAGCAGTAACAGATAAATTCATAGCCAACCCAAGGAAGCATGTTTAGACTCTTAATTAGCTGCTGGGGTATGAGGGGCTCTGCTCCATGTGGTCATCTGGGGATCAAGCCTTCTGCCACCTTGCAAGTACACCATCTTCTAGAATCTCAAAGACGCTGGATGCCTTCCTTGCCTTTGGCTAGTGGGTGAGGAAAGAGAGTGGTAGGATGATTCCATGGGAGGTTATTAGGAATTCTTCCATGTAGGAATTTTACTTACATTGAACTAACTAGGACTAAATCACATACTCCATTTACTGAAATAGAGGCTGAGAAACAATCTATTTGTATATCCAATAAGAAAAAAATCAAATATTGTAGATAGATATATATATAGGATACACATTCATCATACATTTTGATGGACTCCTTTATTGTGAATCTAGCTTCCTAAAATAGAAAAACAACAACAAAGAGCTCTGCTTTTCTAGCCTTACTGTCCTGAGTGTGTAGACATGTGACACAGACTTTGCCAATTAGACACTCTCGTGTGAGATTTTGATGCAGGAGTTACATTAGGATAGATAGGTGGGCAACAGGCACGGTGACCATGCAACATTTCCCTCGGGTCAATGTTGCTGGTGGCTTTCCAAGTATAATAGCTGCAACAGTTCCCTCCTATTTGAAGGTTCTTCCCAGCCTCATCGTCCCGCCCATCTCATGGCTGCTTTAATAAGATAGTTCCTCCCATCCTGTGGTCCTGCCTATCTTGTGACTCCTCCAATACGATATCTTAGCCCAAGTTCCCTCCAATGAGATGGCTCCTCCCATCCCAATAGTCCCGCCCATCTCATGACTCCTCCAATAAGATGACTCCTTCTAACCCATTGTCCATCTCATAATATGACTTCACACGTGCGATGGTCTCCCTCATCTCACTTTGGCTCTTGTTCATACTTTCTTGGTGGCTCAGATGGTAAAGCGTCTGCTTACAGTTCGAGAGACCTGGGTTCAATCCCTGAGTCGGAAAGATCTCCTGGAGAAAAANCGCCCACCTCATGACTCCTCCAATAAGATGACTCCTCCAATAAGATGACTCCTTCTAACCCATTGTCCATCTCATAAGATGACTTCACACGTGTGATGGTCTCCCCCATCTCACTTTGGCCCTTGTTCATACTTTCTTGGTGGCTCAGATGGTAAAGCGTCTGCTTACAGTGCGAGAGACCTGGGTTCAATCCCTGTGTCGGAAAGATCTCCTGGAGAAAAAAATGGCAACCTGCTCCAATATTCTTGCCTGGAAAATCCCATGGATGGAGGAGCATGGTAGGTTACAGTCCTTGGGGTCACAAAGAGTTGGACACGACTGAGCAACTTCACTTCAATTCATACTTTCTTTTGCCATCCTGGTTCAAAGGAGTGTCTCTGAAAGTTGTCACTGGAAGCCTCACCAAGAACCTCATCTTGTTAACCCTCTCTTGGAATCATTCTTGAGCTTCCTAATATTTCTTAATAAGTCCTTTCCTGATTAAATTAAGTACAGTGACTGTTCTCTGCAACTAATGATGCTGGAATGTAATAGATCTCTGAGGAAAATAAATACAAATTTAGCAACACACATGACGATACTGATGGGTTACTTTGTCTTCAACTATCAGAAGAGTTTTTTATTAAGCCACGTAATACATTACTGCAATCATTAAAAAATTATAAGATTTAATCTCTAAACCACGATATCTGACTTTGCATTCAAAAAACAAAATTTTGGCATATTTGGGAATAGATATATGGGACACTTCATTAATTCATAAAACATGTATTTAATGCCTATGATATATTAAACGTTGGTAAAAGAAGCCTAATATTAGGGCATTTTCTCACGGTCACGTTATGGAATGTGATGCAGATGCATGTGCTATCTTTTGTGAGATAGTCAATAATGTCTCAGTGAACCTATTTCCATTTCAATTAATGAAGATGGCTCTCAATGAATGGATTTCTCATATTTATTGCCGAGTTTTGAAATGCAAGACTGTATTTTGCAGGCTCAGGTGCACATTCCCACAATCAAGTGAGCTGTTATCCTTCCCGAAGCTGAATCAATAGCATTCAGATTTGTCTTTCATTCGTGATCATTTTCAGTGGACCAAAGTATGGACCTCCATGAAGTGACTTTATGGTGATTGAATTGCTCTTGTCCTTTGGGGATTATCAAGGTACCAAAGATCTTAATTGAGCTTCCCAGGGGGCTCAGTGGTTAAGAATCCACCTGTCCATGCAAGAGACACAGGTTCGATCCCTGGGATATTCTCTGGAGGAGGAAATGGCAAATCACTCCAGTATTCTTGCCTGGGAAATCACACAGACTGCAGAGCTTGGTGGGTTACAGACCATGGGGTCGCAAAGAATCAAATGGAACTGAGCACACACGCAAAGATCTTAATCACTGGGTTATTAAAGTTCTTGGTGACATAAGTCTCATTTTATTTTTTAGAAGGGGCATTTTCTGGGGCTAAGTAAACAGTGTTTAATACAAAGCACAAAAATAATGTTTAGAGGGCACAGGCTCTGTGTCATGCATTTCTGGTATTAAGTAGGGTTTTTCAACCTTGATAAGATTGACATTTGGGAGGGATTCTTGTGTGGGGTTTCCTGTGTGTTGAAGGATGCTGACATGTATCCCTAACCTCTAACCTCAATGTTCCGGAAACACTCTACGCAGTTATAACAACCCAGATTTCTCCAGATATTACCAGATTCTCCTGGGAGAAAAAAAAAAAAAACAAACAAAAAAACACCCTCCCACTGAGAACTCCTGGTTTAAGAGCTAAGTTTATTTTTTGTCTTTGTTTTTTGATGTGGATCATTTTTTAAAGTCGTAATTGAATTTGTCACAACATTGCTTCGGTTTAACGTTTTGTTTTTTCAGCCGTAAGGCATGTGGGATCTGAGCTCCCTGACTAGGTATCAGACCTGCATCCTTTGTATTGGAAGGTGAAGTCTTAACCACTGGACCATCAGGGAAGTCCTCAGGAGCTAAGTTTTTTTTGTTTGTTTGTTTGTTTTTTTCCCGAGGGAAGGGATATTTCTATGATGGTGCCATAGGACCAAGATCTGAAAGCATACACTCCTCAATTCTTTGGAAGCATTTTTCTGTCTTTATTCACATTCCTCATTCCTATGCCACAGGGCCATCGAAAGTGTTGTTGGGTTTTACTCTTTTTTCCCTCCCTCTCCTACCTTCTGGCCAACTTCTGTGGTGAGCATTGCAGGTGGGGAGGCAAAAGAAAGATGCGTAAAATTTTGGGGGAAAGTCTGAGACTTAGGGGCCTTTGGCTCCCATTTCCATTCCTCCCCATTCAGCTACAGGATCTGGGTAAGACAAGTCCCCTCTCTGAGCCTCATTTCCCTCATCTGTAAAAACAGGTGATCTCCCTTAATCCATAAAGCAGTTTGTGAGGATTTGAAGGCAATCAAGCTAGTTTACTCCAATTGTTTTTTGAAAAGACAAAGAAATTCAACTTTTGAAAAACTGCTTACAGCTTATAAAGTATATTGTACAAGCAATTCACAAAAGATGAACAGCACATGACCAGTAAAATTAATTTTAAATTCACTAGTAATTGATGAAATGGAAATTAAAGTAATAGTGTGGCAACAAAATTATATCACCTTTAGGGTAACAGAGTCTATTCCATATGCTCCCCTTTTCCCTTTATTCTTTCCATNAATTCACAAAAGATGAACAGCACATGACCAGTAAAATTAATTTTAAATTCACTAGTAATTGATGAAATGGAAATTAAAGTAATAGTGTGGCAACAAAATTATATCACCTTTAGGGTAACAGAGTCTATTCCATATGCTCCCCTTTTCCCTTTATTTTTTCCATCTGTTGATTATGAAGGAAGTGAAACCCAGGATATGACAGCCACAAGAGGGAAGGAAACTGGATCCCTGAGTGACAGCATGGAGCAGCAATGCCCATCCTTCCACACCGAGCTATCTGTGAGTGCATGCTAAGTTGCTTCTGTTGTGTCCGACCCTTTGCGACCCTACGAACTAGAGCCCGCCAGGCTCCTCTGTCCATGGATTCTCTGGGCAAGAATACTACAGTGGGTGGNATCTGTTGATTATGAAGGAAGTGAAACCCAGGATATGACAGCCACAAGAGGGAAGGAAACTGGATCCCTGAGTGACAGCACGGAGCAGCAATGCCCATCCTTCCACACCGAGCTATCTGTGAGTGCATGCTAAGTTGCTTCCGTTGTGTCCAACCCTTTGCGACCCTACGAACTAGAGCCCGCCAGGCTCCTCTGTCCATGGATTCTCTGGGCAAGAATACTACAGTGGGTTGCCATGCCCTCCTCCAGGGGATCTTCTCTACCCAGGATCAAACTTGAGTCTCTTACAGTTTCCTGCACTGGCAGGTGCATTCTTTACCACTAGCACCACCTGGGAAGCTGGCNATTCTCTGGGCAAGAATACTACAGTGGGTTGCCATGCCCTCCTCCAGGGGATCTTCTCTACCCAGGATCAAACTTGAGTCTCTTACAGTTTCCTGCACTGGCAGGTGCATTCTTTACCACTAGCAGCACCTGGGAAGCTGGCACACTGAGCTATAGAGTAAGCACCAACCTAACCACATCAATTAATTAAGGAAACTCATCAGTCCCCAATAACTGGATTGCATGTGACCTCAGTGTCCAAACTGGCATTTTATTTGGAGTCACATTAAGTACCAAATATGCCCTAAAAGAAAAATTGGCAACCTCGCAGAAGCAGGTTAGACCTCAAAGGTGTTCTCTTCAGCTGCCATTGGGTTGAATTAGTTACAAAATTTTTTTAAATTCAGAGATTTTATACAAAATATGAATTTCTAGGATTCTGTGAAAAGTTTGGCACTGTTGGGACGGAATAATGACAGGAGGTGAGTAAAAGTGCCCTGTAATACACTAAATTTCCCATTCACTTCCCCAGGGTCACCTTCTCTCACTGACTGACCATGAATGACTAGTAATTAAAGAGTTTCTACACTTGTAATTAGAGAACTGTTCTTGTGATATCAAAATTCTATTCTACCCTTTAAAAGGAGTCTACATGTTTCTCAAATTTAGGACACAGTAGCTTTATTCATATCCTTTCCAAGTCTGCATTTCTGAACATTGACTTCTTTCAAAAGCAAGGGATGGCTTAACCATTTGATTTTTTTTCCTAAAGGAAGTTTTGTTTAAGTACAGGCCCCTAACTCTTCTCTTCTTTCTCTTGCATGGCAAGACAGAAAAAAAATTCAGAACCAATGTCTAATGAATAAATCATTTGTATTAGGGTTATAAATATCCACCATCTCAGATCAAATATGAGATTTTGAATAAGGGTTATCCTGAAGCAGGAAATCTAATTTATTGTTTTTCCTTTTTTAGAAATTATTTCCCTAGAACAAGCTTCTTTGCCAAAGCCCACTGCTTTGTATTAGTCACAATCCAATTAAAATTTACTTTTTTCATACTAATGATACTGTGTTGTTTTGGTTTCAAATATATCAGTGTATTTGATGGTGCATTTTATTTAATGGGTGGCATCTTTTGGTGCAGAAGAATAAGATTTCCGTGGAGAATTTCAGGCTTCCCCTTTAAACCATCCTGGTTTGTCAGGTTGGCTATTCAACTGTAACCTAAACTTTTTTCTCACTTTTATCTCTACCACTCATCTTATTCCTGCCTCCCTTCCTTCAAATCTGTCTCCAGTGTCTTCTGCTGTTTTCTAAGAAAACAGTATCCCATGATTAAAAAGGTGGCACAGTGGTAAAGAATCTACCTGCCAGTGCAGGAGATGCAGATTTGATCCCAGGGTCAGGAAGACTTCCTAGAGTAAGAAATGGCAACCCGCTCCAGTATTCTTGCCTGAAAAATTCCATGGACGTAGGAGCCTAGCAGGCTAAAGTCCATGACGTCACAAAGAGTTAGACATAACAGACCACAGACATACACACACACACGATTAACAATAGTAGGTCCTGACTATATGGGATAAACAAATCATGTCTCTTTTGCCAGTGAAAAACAATTCATTCAGTCTAGACAAAACAAGGGAATCTATTGGCTCACAAAATAAATATCCAGAGAAGCTTCAAGCTGAAGGTATGGCTGTATCTAGGGGCTCAGAAGAATATGGTTTCTCTTTGCCATCTCTCAATTTTTTTCTTCTGTTGTGTCAAGTCCAAGGAGTTACACTTTTCAGTGAAGGCAACATTGACTGCCTAAAGTTCCAGACTCACATTCCTCAAGTCACATGTTTAGTGGAAATGAAAGTTATTTTTCTTCCCTGAATTTGAACGTATCTTGGATGAAGGAAAAATTAGCATCGTAGTCCTGAGAGTGCCAACCTTTGAAAGGTCAGTAGTTTATAAGCTTGACCCTTGGCTAGGATATTGAAACTTGAATTTCAGGAGGGTTCTCATCATTCCCTGATAAGAATGGCTCACTGTCAAAATTATTTATGTATACAATACAGTTTGTTGACAGTTTGCTTTCCTTCTGGGAGTCTGGGATTTTGGTATGTGCCAAGCAGAGGATGCCTATGTGACCAACTCCCCCCAACCCCTTAAAAGCACTTGAGCAATGATTCTCTAACGAGCTTCCCCAGTAGACAGCATTTCAGAAGTGATGTTACATATTGCTGGAGGAATTATGTGCACCCTTTTTATGACTCCACTTGGCATGCAGATGCCCAAGCTTGTGTTCCTTATAGGATGCTCATTGTTTCCAAGACTCTATTTGACTGTCTGCAGAGAAGATTCGGCAACTACCCAAATGAATGGGACTTGGGAGGAAAGTAGAACTCTGTGAAATAAATCAGATTTCTGCGTGGTTCCCTTCTCTTTCCTCATTAGGGTAGAATTTTGTTTCTTATCACGAACTTTCAATTATTGTGGTTTTTTTTGATTACATCTTGGCCCTTTCCATCTGTCCCCTGGATTTTGCCTTAAAAATAAAACCAATACTCTTGTTTTAGTGGTGTTTGGGAAGGAGTAGAAGAAAAAATACTGTCAATTTTCACATTTTACTGAAAGCTAATTCACTGAGTGTTAAACATTTTTAGCTGAATAATTTAATATTGTGCAGACCATGTTATAATGGGTTGCACAATGCAAGCTTTTAATTTATTTTCTGCCCCCTGTGATTACTATCAACTCCTTGATTATCCCATTATGGTGCATTCTCAGCTTTTAGTGCCTTCTAATTGCCAATAAAATGCATAAAAATTCAGCACTGAAGGTTTATGATGACAAAATCAATATTTTCTCCTAGTAGTTTGTAAAACAAGGTTTTATAGAGAAGGAGGGAGGAAAAGAATGTAAAAATATATTAACATATTTTTTCTGCCTAGATTTGCTTGATGCCTCCATGCCTTTCAAAGCTCTGACCTCACTAAAAATCCATTTTAATCAAGACACCTCTATAACTTTCCTCCCTGAAGTCCTATGGAACACAGGCAAAAGGTCAAAATATATTCATAATGTATTCATAATGTACATTTTTTATTCTAAAGATATATTTCTTGAATTGATTTTATGCCAAACAATGATAACTAGGCCTAATCCTTAGATCTTAACATGTTAACACGATACCATGATTAATGAGCTTACAAATATAAGTGAGGTTTTCATTTTCGATATACCACCAACCCAACAGGGAAATGAGAGTGCTTTTGATATTCAGCTCACCCAGTGAGTGAAAGCACCACTGTAGCTTGTAAATTAAAATAATGTCTGTATACCTTGACTCCCTTCACATTTTTCTCTTTATTACTCTTTCCATCTTATTAACTGTCACTAACTCCAAAGCAAATGATACATTCTCTACAGGATAAAGATATTTTATTAAGATTTGCAATATTAATATTAAATGATTAAAGAATTATATGCTTTTTATTGACAAAATCCCCTATGAGAGCAAAATGTCATGGGGAAGGTCCTTTCTTTCCTTATTCATTCCTTCATTTCTTTCTTCTTTCCTTCCTCCCCTTTTTCCTTCCTTTCTTCATTATTTCCTACCTCTCTCCCTCCCCCACTCTTTTTCTCTCTTTCTTCACAGACAACTTTGCATTTTTAATAAACAAAGAGAGAGAAGAAAAAATGACCAAGGGTAAAAATATTCAATTAGCTTGCATTAACTCATTCTTTTGTCTCATAAATTAGGCATGATTTTAATTTTGTATCCAGTGTTTGGAGGTCTTAGCCACACTTTGTTTTCAATTCCATTGATTTGACCCTTTTCTTAAAACCTTCCTTTTCTTTACTGTCTTAGGAGGAGCTGCCTTTTATAATTTACTGGGAAATCAAAATATTGTTTTAATTTTACAATGGTTGCTATATACATCCCTAATAGAAAAGAAGTTACACATAAGAAGGTGATGAAATCCCACACATAGGAGTCTAATCTACCTGAAGGAGGTGGGTTAATGACAGCAACGCTCAGAACCTGAGAGAACCGGAAGGCATCTGAGCTGTTTAAATATCTGAGCATTTATCCTCACACTGGGTTAGGGAAGTATTCTTTTCATATGGATTTTTAAGAGGCTCATAAAGAGTAGCCAGCTTGGCTCACTTTTCTAGATTTTAGGAGCATCAATAAATAATATAGAGAATTAGATTGTATTTTGTAATTTGCAGTGTGGGAAGGGGAGCTCTTACTAGTGTCTTCAGATTCCAAATGGCATCTCTCTGTCATAGACTCTTAATAAAATGTCCAATGCACTCTCCAACACTGGAAATCTATTTCTGTAAATGAGTCCATCAGTTACCAGAATTTATTTTATATCTGAAACTATGTTCTGAGAAGACATTAGCCCTTGCATGCCATCCTTTCAAATGGATTTCCATAGTCCTAGGAGATCCTGGAGAACATCAAGGCAGACCTTGGGCAAAGAAACAACAGTTGGAATATGGTTTCTTGGTGTTGGTGGGACTGTATCCTGTCCAGAGAAGTGCAGTTTCATTTCCTAAAAATCCATCCTAACAATGAAGTTGATTTCATGTGTGAACTCTCCTGACAAACTCTCCTCTGGATCTTATTTCTGACATACTTACTAGCCTATGCTGAACTTGTGAGGCCGCTCAATATCTTTGTACACTTGAGTCAGACAAAGATGCCATATGTTGAATGCCATATCAGCCAAGAGAGAAAAATAGATGTCAGCTTAAACCTGGACAACCCATGCATCAACACATGATTCATTAAACCTCAACTATTCATACAATCTTTAAGCAACCAAAATTTATTTTAACCACTTTCATGGGCATCCATCCAAAATGTGTTCTGCTTTTATGCTCTGTAAGCAGAAAATGATGACTGTAGGATCATGTGTTTGTGTGTATGTGTGATCGTGTGTGTGTGTGATTGTGGGCATGTGTGTGTCTGTCTCACTAAGAATCATCACTGTAAACACTGGTGGTATGGTTGAGTACACGTGATTATCTCTGGAACTAATTTGTTTTAAAACACTGAATTGAAAAAATAATTGTATTCATTTTTGGCTGTGCTGAGTCTGCATTGCTGGGTGGGCCTTTCTCTAGTTGTGGGGGACAGAGGCTACTTTTGAGTCGTGATGCCCAGGCTTCTCATTGCAGTGGCTTCTCTTGTTGCAGAGAACCGGCTCTTGGGCGCACAGGCTTCAGTGGTTGCAGCTCTCAGGCCTGAGACTACAGGCTGAATAGTCATGGTGCATGAGTTTAGTTGCTCCACAACATGTGGGATCTTCCCAGATCTGGGATCAAACCTGTGTCTCCTGCATTGGCAGGCAGATTCTTTACCACCGAGCCACCAGGAAAGCTCTGGAAATAATTCTTTAATACTGTGTGTTCCTTTACTCCATTGTCATGGACAAACAAGCTTTATGAATGCTTCCCTTTGGCTTTTATAGTTTCACTCCGAAATCTTACTACATATGCTGTCACTTTTCATTGATTTTAGAATGCTTTCTTAAAAGTTCGACGCATGCAGATTGGCTTCCTGTAAACAACTTTAGCCTGAAAAAATGTATTTTCTGTAATATAAGTTCCAAAAAAGAAAGATCTCTTTTCCCTCGTTCATCTAGGAACTGATGCATAGCTGGGCTATACGGAGAGCCCATTAATATTCTTTTAACAAATAACCAATTCCACTGGAGTTGTGTGTAAAATAAGAATAAATAGCTTTGAGAATCCAAGTGGCTTTACTTTGCTTACAGTTAATGAGCTTAAACAGAAACCTGGCTGGTCTGTATTGGCTTCTAAAGGGTTTTTGGTTATGTCACTAGAAAGTGCATTTTATTATTTATTTTTAAAAATTATTTATCTTTGGCTGCATTAGGTCTTCATTGTTGGGTGTGGGCTTTCTGGGGCTACTCTCTTGTTGTGATGCATGGGCTTCTAATTGTGGCAGGGTCTCTTGTTGCAGAGCACAGGCTCTAGGGTGCATTGACTTCAGTAGTTGAAGGACATGGGCTTAGTTGCCCTGTGGCATGTAAAATCTTCCCAAACCAGGGATCAAACCTGTGTCCCCTAGATTGGCAGGTGAATTCTTAACCACTAGATGACTAGGTAAGTTCAGAAGTTTTTTTTCTTGTTACAAATTCTACCATTACCATCATCATCATTATTATTTTATGTATTTATTTTCACCCAAGTATCTTTGGCCACTTATGGGGAATTCTCCTTCCTCCTCTCCACCTAAGTGGCCCCTGGCTGTGCAGTGGGTAAGACTCATGTTTACAGTGCACAGGGTGCAGGTTCTATCCCTGGCTGGAGAACTTAAATCCCACATGCATAGCCAAAATTTTTAAAAATAATCCATGTGGTTCTAGGAAAATCTGTAGTGATTGACTTGTGAGAGCTCTCCAGTCAGGAANTAGGGAATTCTCCTTCCTCCTCTCCATCTAAGTGGCCCCTGGCTGTGCGGTGGGTAAGACTCATGTTTACAGTGCACAGGGTGCAGGTTCTATCCCTGGTTGGAGAACTTAAATCCCACATGCATAGCCAAAATTTTTTAAAAATAATCCATGTGGTTCTAGGAAAATCTGTAGTGATTGACTTGTGAGAGCTCTCCAGTCAGGGATTTCAACTTGAACTCTGCCAGGTAAGCCAGGTTGGGGGAAAGTGAAAGTAAAAGTCACATCTGACTCTTTGCAACCCCATGGACTATACAGTCCATGAGGTTCTCCAGGACAGAATACTGGAGTGGGCAGCCTTTTCCTTCTCCAAGGGATCTTCCCAACCCAGGGATTGAACCCAGGTCTCCCACATTGTGGGCAGATTCTTTACCAGCTAAGCCACAAGGGAAGCCCAAGAATACTGGAGTGGGTAGCCTATCCCTTCTCCAAGGGAACTTCCTGACCCAGGAATCAAACTGGGGTCTCCTGCATTGCAGGCTGATTCTTTACCAACTGAGCTAGCAGGGAAGGGATGCTCCAAGAGATCTGAACACTCACTGCCTCTTGCATGTTTTTCTTACTCCATTTGACTTTAATTTCCTTGCCCTACTCCAAACTCTTTGAGTGCCCTCCTGGTTTATTTATGTTTGTTTACTTCTATTTAAATCTTTCCACATCAACCAAGCCACTTATTTTGTCTGGGTAATTTATTGGCCCAGATGTTACTCCCTGCCTGCAGATTTTTTTGCAAGTTAGTCCAAGGTCTGGCCTTTTATCCCTGTCTACTTTCTGCATCAATTCTCTTTCAGAAAACATGATGAGCTCATTTTAAGAGGAGCCAGTTGATAGGTTCTTTTACCGACCCTTTCCATTTGATTGGAGAATCTTCCTTTCATATTACTCATGGAGATTTCTCACCTTTAATGCAATGATGTAACGTGATGATGATTCTCATGGTTAAAAGGAAGATTATCTTTCAATCATTTTGTCCAATCCAATTGTAATAATCTACTTTGTTCAATTAAAATTTTCAATTTAGGAAGTCTCCTTAACGTTCTATTAGATTGAAAATGATCACAACCCCATGCCCTCTATAAAGTTATCTGTCCCTTCAAAAACAAGAAGGAAATGACAAGCCACTCCAGTATTCTTGCCTGGGAAATCCTATGGACAGAGGAGCCTGGCTGGCTACAATCCATGGGGTTGCAAAAGAGCTGGACACAACTGAGTCACTAAAAAACAACAAACGTCTCAATATATTTTATTTGATAATGAGTTTTACTAATAATTGCTATTGCTAAGATTGTTCTGCCAAATATGTCATATTTGTCTTACCCCAGGAGAAATTCATTTCAATGATTATAAATGTAAATGTCAAATCATTCAAAATGTTATCATTTTAAAAATATGGCCTCCTCATAAATTATAGTTTTCTAAACCATTCCTTGTGAGAGGAACTGAATTTTCACTTGGTTATGGATTATATGTTTGCTTTCTTTCTTTTCTTTTTTTTTTTTGATTCCTTGAGAATAAAGCTGGCAGACAACAGATATGGGAGTAAGTTATTTAAACTATCTTTTCTGGGCATCTCATTCTCTGTAGGCTGACATTTTTAAGACCCCAGAAAGACATAAGCTAAGATGGAAATACTTTGGCAGGATCTGTTCACACATTAGCTAGAAAAAGTGGCAGGAAGGGGCAANGCTCAGAACCTGAGAGAACCCGAAGGCATCTGAGCTGTTTAAATATCTGAGCATTTATCCTCACACTGGGTTAGGGAAGTATTCTTTTCATATGGATTTTTAAGAGGCTCATAAAGAGTAGCCAGCTTGGCTCACTTTTCTAGATTTTAGGAGCATCAATAAATGATATAGAGAATTAGATTGTATTTTGTAATTTGCAGTGTGGGAAGGGGAGCTCTTACTAGTGTCTTCAGATTCCAAATGGCATCTCTCTGTCATAGACTCTTAATAAAATGTCCAATGCACTCTCCAACACTGGAAATCTATTTCTGTAAATGAGTCCATCAGTCACCAGAATTTATTTTATATCTGAAACTATGTTCTGAGAAGACATTAGCCCTTGCATGCCATCCTTTCAAATGGATTTCCATAGTCCTAGGAGATCCTGGAGAACATCAAGGCAGACCTTGGGCAAAGAAACAACAGTTGGTTGTTTGGGTTCTTGGGCAAAGAAACAACAGCTGGAAATATGGTTTCTTGGTGTTGGTGGGACTGTATCCTGTCCAGAGAAGTGCAGTTTCATTTCCTAAAAATCCATCCTAACAATGAAGTTGATTTCATGTGTGAACTCTCCTGACAAACTCTCCTCTGGATCTTATTTCTGACATACTTACTAGCCTATGCTGAACTTGTGAGGCTGCTCAATATCTTTGTACACTTGAGTCAGACAAAGATGCCATATGTTGAATGCCATATCAGCCAAGAGAGAAAAATAGATGTCAGCTTAAACCTGGACAACCCATGCATCAACACATGATTCATTAAACCTCAACTATTCATACAATCTTTAAGCAACCAAAATTTATTTTAACCACTTTCATGGGCATCCATCCAAAATGTGTTCTGCTTTTATGCTCTGTAAGCAGAAAATGATGACTGTAGGATCATGTGTTTGTGTGTATGTGTGATCGTGTGTGTGTGTGATTGTGGGCATGTGTGTGTCTGTCTCACTAAGAATCATCACTGTAAACACTGGTGGTATGGTTGAGTACACGTGATTATCTCTGGAACTAATTTGTTTTAAAACACTGAATTGAAAAAATAATTGTATTCATTTTTGGCTGTGCTGAGTCTGCATTGCTGGGTGGGCCTTTCTCTAGTTGTGGGGGACAGAGGCTACTTTTGAGTCGTGATGCCCAGGCTTCTCATTGCAGTGGCTTCTCTTGTTGCAGAGAACCGGCTCTTGGGCGCACAGGCTTCAGTGGTTGCAGCTCTCAGGCCCGAGACTACAGGCTCAATAGTCATGGTGCATGAGTTTAGTTGCTCCACAACATGTGGGATCTTCCCAGATCTGGGATCAAACCTGTGTCTCCTGCATTGGCAGGCAGATTCTTTACCACCGAGCCACCAGGAAAGCTCTGGAAATAATTCTTTAATACTGTGTGTTCCTTTACTCCATTGTCATGGACAAACAAGCTTTATGAATGCTTCCCTTTGGCTTTTATAGTTTCACTCCGAAATCTTACTACATATGCTGTCACTTTTCATTGATTTTAGAATGCTTTCTTAAAAGTTCGACGCATGCAGATTGGCTTCCTGTAAACAACTTTAGCCTGAAAAAATGTATTTTCTGTAATATAAGTTCCAAAAAAGAAAGATCTCTTTTCCCTCGTTCATCTAGGAACTGATGCATAGCTGGGCTATACGGAGAGCCCATTAATATTCTTTTAACAAATAACCAATTCCACTGGAGTTGTGTGTAAAATAAGAATAAATAGCTTTGAGAATCCAAGTGGCTTTACTTTGCTTACAGTTAATGAGCTTAAACAGAAACCTGGCTGGTCTGTATTGGCTTCTAAAGGGTTTTTGGTTATGTCACTAGAAAGTGCATTTTATTATTTATTTTTAAAAATTATTTATCTTTGGCTGCATTAGGTCTTCATTGTTGGGTGTGGGCTTTCTGGGGCTACTCTCTTGTTGTGATGCATGGGCTTCTAATTGTGGCAGGGTCTCTTGTTGCAGAGCACAGGCTCTAGGGTGCATTGACTTCAATAGTTGAAGGACATGGGCTTAGTTGCCCTGTGGCATGTAAAATCTTCCCAAACCAGGGATCAAACCTGTGTCCCCTAGATTGGCAGGTGAATTCTTAACCACTAGATGACTAGGTAAGTTCAGAAGTTTTTTTTCTTGTTACAAATTCTACCATTACCATCATCATCATTATTATTTTATGTATTTATTTTCACCCAAGTATCTTTGGCCACTTATAGGGAATTCTCCTTCCTCCTCTCCATCTAAGTGGCCCCTGGCTGTGCGGTGGGTAAGACTCATGTTTACAGTGCACAGGGTGCAGGTTCTATCCCTGGTTGGAGAACTTAAATCCCACATGCATAGCCAAAATTTTTTAAAAATAATCCATGTGGTTCTAGGAAAATCTGTAGTGATTGACTTGTGAGAGCTCTCCAGTCAGGGATTTCAACTTGAACTCTGCCAGGTAAGCCAGGTTGGGGGAAAGTGAAAGTAAAAGTCACATCTGACTCTTTGCAACCCCATGGACTATACAGTCCATGAGGTTCTCCAGGACAGAATACTGGAGTGGGCAGCCTTTTCCTTCTCCAAGGGATCTTCCCAACCCAGGGACTGAACCCAGGTCTCCCACATTATGGGCAGATTCTTTACCAGCTAAGCCACAAGGGAAACCCAAGAATACTGGAGTGGGTAGCCTATCCCTTCTCCAAGGGAACTTCCTGACCCAGGAATCAAACTGGGGTCTCCTGCATTGCAGGCTGATTCTTTACCAACTGAGCTAGCAGGGAAGGGATGCTCCAAGAGATCTGAACACTCACTGCCTCTTGCATGTTTTTCTTACTCCATTTGACTTTAATTTCCTTGCCCTACTCCAAACTCTTTGAGTGCCCTCCTGGTTTATTTATGTTTGTTTACTTCTATTTAAATCTTTCCACATCAACCAAGCCACTTATTTTGTCTGGGTAATTTATTGGCCCAGATGTTACTCCCTGCCTGCAGATTTTTTTGCAAGTTAGTCCAAGGTCTGGCCTTTTATCCCTGTCTACTTTCTGCATCAATTCTCTTTCAGAAAACATGATGAGCTCATTTTAAGAGGAGCCAGTTGATAGGTTCTTTTACCGACCCTTTCCATTTGATTGGAGAATCTTCCTTTCATATTACTCATGGAGATTTCTCACCTTTAATGCAATGATGTAACGTGATGATGATTCTCATGGTTAAAAGGAAGATTATCTTTCAATCATTTTGTCCAATCCAATTGTAATAATCTACTTTGTTCAATTAAAATTTTCAATTTGGGAAGTCTCCTTAACGTTCTATTAGATTGAAAATGATCACAACCCCATGCCCTCTATAAAGTTATCTGTCCCTTCAAAAACAAGAAGGAAATGACAAGCCACTCCAGTATTCTTGCCTGGGAAATCCTATGGACAGAGGAGCCTGGCTGGCTACAATCCATGGGGTTGCAAAAGAGCTGGACACAACTGAGTCACTAAAAAACAACAAACGTCTCAATATATTTTATTTGATAATGAGTTTTACTAATAATTGCTATTGCTAAGATTGTTCTGCCAAATATGTCATATTTGTCTTACCCCAGGAGAAATTCATTTCAATGATTATAAATGTAAATGTCAAATCATTCAAAATGTTATCATTTTAAAAATATGGCCTCCTCATAAATTATAGTTTTCTAAACCATTCCTTGTGAGAGGAACTGAATTTTCACTTGGTTATGGATTATATGTTTGCTTTCTTTCTTTTCTTTTTTTTTTTTGATTCCTTGAGAATAAAGCTGGCAGACAACAGATATGGGAGTAAGTTATTTAAACTATCTTTTCTGGGCATCTCATTCTCTGTAGGCTGACATTTTTAAGACCCCAGAAAGACATAAGCTAAGATGGAAATACTTTGGCAGGATCTGTTCACACATTAGCTAGAAAAAGTGGCAGGAAGGGGCAAGCGTGTTGAGTGTGGCTGATGGTGAGGGTTGCAAGGATAGGAAAGACAGTCTTAGAACATTTTGAAATATTTTATGGTATTTTAGGCCTGCAATATTTTACAACTTGAAAGACAATGAATTGACTCTGAGAGAAGTTAGAAAAAGGAGTGATGGGTTTATTCAAGTGAAAACAGAGACCTTGTCTAACTTTTCTGTTTGCATATTTGTGTGAGCTTTAGTGTGTTCAATCAGCTTTTCATGTGATAGTTCTGTTCTGATTCTGAGATTCTGATACCAAGTGTGCACATGTGACCTCTATCATGGATATGATAAATGCTGCAAAGAAAAAGTCTGTAAAGAGATCATTAGATTTGGACTCTGAAATGTCGGGGCTTTGTCTAGGAGGAGAAACTTACTAGGCAAACCTGGGCAAGTTATGGGACATCATTTTGACACCAAGAAATTGATATATGATCTCTGCGTTGCATACTTACAAGAACATAAGGAATAGTGTGAAAATCAAATAAGTTACCAGATGTGACAAAGTCAATTCAGTTCAGTTTCTCAGTCGTGACCAACTCTTTGCAATCTCATGGTCTGCAGCACGCCAGGCCTTCCTGTCCATCACCAACTCCCAGAGTTTACTCTAACTCATATCCATTGAGTTGGTGATGTCATCCAACCATTTCATCCTCTGTCATCCCCTTCTCCTCCTGCCTTCAATCTTTCCCAGCATCAGGGTCTTTTTAAATGAGTCAGTTCTTCGCATCAGGTGGCCAAAGAATTGGAGTTTCAGCTTCAGCATCAGTCCTTCCAATGAACACCCAGGGCTGATCTCCTTTAAGATTGACTGGTTGGATTTCCTTGCTGTCCAAGGGACTCTCAAGAGTCTTCTCCAACACCACAGTTCAAAAGCATCAATTCTTCATCGCTTAGGTTTCTTTATAGTCCAGCTCTCACATCCACACATGACTACTGGAAAAACCATAGCTTTGACTAGATGGACCTTTGTTGACAAAGTGATGTCTCTGCTTTTTAATATGCTGTCTAGTTTGGTCATAACTTTTCTTCCAAGGAGCAAGTGTCTTAATTTCATGGCTACAGTCAACTGTAGTGATTTTGGAGCCCCCCAAAATAAAGCCCATCACTGTTTCCATTTCATCCCCATCTATTTGCCATGAAGTGATGGTACCAGATGCCATGATCTTGGTTTTCTGAATGTTGAGCTTTAAGCTAGCTTTTTCACTCTCCTTTTTCACTTTCATCAAGAGGCTCTTTAGTTCTTCTTCACTTTCTGCTATAAGGGTGGTGTCATCTGCATATCTGAGGTTATTGATATTTTTCCCGGCAATCTTGATTCCAGCTTGTGCTTCATCCAGCCCAGTGTTTCTCATGATGTACTCTGCATATAAGTTAAATAAGCAGGGTGACAATATACAGCCTTGACATACTCCTTTTCCTATTTGGAACCAGTCTGTTGTTCCATGTCCAGTTCTAACTGTTGCTTCCTGACCTGCATACAGATTTCTCAGGAGGCAGGTCATGTGGTCTGATATTCCCATCTCTTTCAGAATTTTCCACAGTTTGTTGCAATCCATATAGTCAAAGGCTTTGGCATAGTCAATAAGCAGAAGTAGATGTTTTTCTGGAACTCTTGCATTTTTGATGATCCAGTGGATGTTGGCAATTTGATCTCTGGTTCCTCTGTGACAAAACATGAACAGAAATCACACAGGAAGGAAGCATTTTTAATTATTCAGATTCTCCAAACTGTGCAGTCTTCCCAGGTGGCAGAGTGGTAAAGAATCTGCCTACAATGCAGGAGACATGGGGTTGATCCCTGTGTAGGGAAGATGCCCTGGAGAAGGGAATTGTAACCCACTCCAGTACTCTTGCCTGGAGAATTCCATGGACAAAGGAGTCTGGTGAGTTACAGTCCATTGGGTCACAAAGAGTCTGACATGACTGAGTGGCTAACACTAATCCTACTAAGCTGTACGTGCTGGGACAGTACTTCTCCAAATGTAATCAGGAGAAGCCTTGAGGGTCTCAGGAAATCACTTTAGGAAGACAGTGAGTTCAGAAAAGTGTTTATAATAATACAGTGAAATTTTCCAGAGGCTATACCATGTGTGATGTTGTCACCACTGGGAAGACAAATGGGATGTCTATGTGTGTGTTCTTGCATTTTCTAAAACATTATAAAGTAGACAGTTTAGAGCAAATTTATGCACAGTTCCAAAGATTAACTCCGTTTTTTTTTTTTCAGTACCTCCACTGGGCTTGTACTACCGAAGCTTTAGTTCCACTAGCTAAATCTTTGCAACTTCCTTTTCATGTAATAAAACATCATCATGAAAACACAGACTTTTCCTAGAACCTGTAAGGAAACACAAGAAATACACTGCTGCCTTGNCAAAGATTAACTCCGTTTTTTTTTTTTCAGTACCTCCACTGGGCTTGTACTACCGAAGCTTTAGTTCCACTAGCTAAATCTTTGCAACTTCCTTTTCATGTAATAAAACATCATCATGAAAACACAGACTTTTCCTAGAACCTGTAAGGAAACACAAGAAATACACTGCTACCTTGTCCTGAATCAATTTATTATTTTTTTCCCCAAAATTCATATTTAAAAATTTTCCACAACGTTGTTGTTATATGATTCAATAATATTTTATTTAACATGTCAGAAATTTTTTTATAGCATCAGTTCAGTTCAGTCGCTCAGTTGTGTCCAACTCTTTGCAACCCCATGAACTGCAGCACGCCAGGTCTCCCTGCCTATCTGCTGGATTTCAAAATGGAGATTTGGAGATTTGCTTTCTCAGCCCAGAGCTTTAAAATCTTCATAAAATGCTGAAAAATGGAAAACTGACTTACAAGCTAGTGTTCTAGCTTATGAAAGTGACAACTCTATTAAAAAAAAAAAAACAAACTAGCTTGACCTTTAAATGAGAAATAAAACATAACTAAACCTATCTTTCCCTCAGCTTTACAAGTGTTAATTTGCGGTCTTCTTCACTAGAAATTTTCAAATAATAATATGGTGGCAGATTTTGTGATCTTTCAGAGTTAAAGACAAAGGAATTAAACCTTTTTAATGTAGACGCTTTATGTTTATAGAAAGTCAAAACTTAATTGGTTACCTGTTTTCATATTAGTGGGCTTGAAAAAAAAAAAGACATGGATGAATCTTCAGGATAAATCACCATATTGCATTTACAGAAATGCTACCCACAATAGGTGGAAAGATTTTAATACTTCGCAGAGCTGACATTATCAAATTTCTGATGGAAGAAAAGGTAGTGAAATTGAGGACAGAACTGCAGCTTTCTGTGATTCTGATATACTTTTCAGATGTTTCTCTGAACTTGGATATCTCCCCCCATAGTGCTATCTTCCATTAAAATCATTCTTAGCAAAGTCCTGCCATGGGGCTAGAGGACACTGAAATGAGGATTCTCCAAACCTATCATCATAGGGAATTTAACTGGGCTATTTTTTTGTGTTTAAGCAAAACTTGTCATTTGACAGCATCAAATACCTGTCACTTTAAACCAGAGTTAATTGTGAATTACAGCTTGTTTGCAAGAATACAGCATAAAAGTACTTACTGGGACTCTTTCCAAAGTTGGGGTAAATTTATGACACATTTGAGATTGGCTAATTATTTGTAAAGTCTATTCAATTTGTTAAGACTGCTGGTGGGAAAAGATTTATTAGAACTAACGTAAAATGTAATGAAATAGATTGACTCCTTATGAAATATTAATATTCATTAACTCTGGTCATTGTAAGTCTATATTTGTAATCTCTCCTTGGTGGATACTCCTAAGTCAGGCTGCAGATGGTGCTTTAAGCTCTTATGACCACAGGCAGACAAAGCCCTAAATAAAAAGCTTTTGAGAAAGACAAACACCAAACAGGATAGTGATTATCTTACAGCGAATGATTATGTTTGGGAAAGATAAATCAATAGACTTCAACTTCTCTCTCTCTCTCTCTCTCTCTCTCTCTCTTTTTTTTTAAATTTCTAATTGTACTAGTTTGAGCCTTCTACCTTTTTT
>SJYW01014047.1:68980-79670 GCA_006410735.1 Raphicerus campestris
ATATAAACATCTACAAAGTAATACAATTCTAACATTTGCTTATATACTCAATGAAGTAGTATATATACAAAGCAGATGTTTATGTATATGCAAAGTATAGATAAAGTATGCCTGTTAAGTTGCTTCAGTTGTGTCTGACTCTTTGTGACCCCATGGATTGCAGACCACCAGGCTCCCTCTGACCATGGGATTCTCTAGGCGAAAATACTAGAGTGGGTTGCCATGCCCTCCTCTAGGGGGTCTTTCCAACCCAGGGATCAAATCCTTGTCTGTTATGTCTTTTACATTGGCAGGTAAGTTCTTTACCAAATAATGCCACCTGGGAAGCCCATATAAAGTGTATATATATATATATATATATATATATATATACACATGCACATAGATTTATATCTACTACTTCCATCTGCCAATTGTACTGCATCTCTTGTTTAATTTCTATTTTTAATTAATTAATTTATTTTACTTCACAGTATAGTATTGGTTTTGCCATACATTGACCTGAATCTGTCACGGGTGTACATTTGTTCCCCATCCTGAACCTCCCTCCCACCTCCCTCCCCATCCCATCCCTCTGGGTCTTGTTTAATTTCTATTAGGCATTTTAATTGGGTATTAGCACTTTTAGGATGGAGGCTGTCTTGTTCATTGCATCTGATACAACATTTAGAAAAGTGTTTTTCTAACATGTTGAATGATTAATGTGGATCAATGGGGTAAGAGATTCTGTCACTATAGTTGTCCACAGACCCAGAATGATGAAGGCTCCATCAAAAATACAAGATTCCACAAAAATAGAGTTCCCATATGATCCCACAATCCCACTCCTGGGCGTATAACTGGAGAAAACTAGTACCAAAAGATACAGGCACCCCAGTGTTTAAGGCAGCAATATTCACAATAGCCAAGACATTTTGTATTGTTGTTTAGCAGCTAAGTTGTGTCCAACTCCCATGGATCCATGGTCCCATGGATGAAAGTAACCTAAATGTCTATCAACAGATGAATAAAGAAGATGTGGTACATGTATACAGTGGAATATTATTCAGCTATAAAAGGAATAATGCCATCTGCAGCAACATGGATGGACCTAGGGTTGTCATACTGAGTGAAGTAAGTCAGAGAAAGACAAATACCAGATGATACTGCTTATTTGTGAAATCTAAAAAAATGTGTGGTACAAATAAATATATTTACAAAACAGAAATAGTAACAGATGTAGAAATTAAACTTGTGGCTATCAAGGTGGAAATGGGGGGGGAGAGTAAACTGGGAGGCTTGGATTGACATGTACACACTACTATATATAACACAGATAACTAATAAAGGCCTACTGTATAGCACAGGGAACTCTACTCAGTTCTTTGCAATGACCTATATGGGCAAAGAATCTGTAAAAGAGTAGACATGTATATATGTATAACTGATTCATTTTACTGTACACCTGATACTAATACAAGATTGTAAATCAAATATACTATAATATAATTTTTTAAAAGAGGAAGAGAAATACTGTAGGATATCACTTATATGTGGAATCTAAAATGTGGCACAAATGAACTTATCTATGAAACAGAAAAATACTTACAGGCATAGAGAATAGACTGGCAGTTGCCAAGAGGGAGGAGGCGTGAGGGATGGATTGGGAGTTTGGGATTAGTAGATGCAAACAAGTATATATAGGATGGATAAACAACAGTTCCCACTGTGGAAATACACTCAATATCCTGTGATAAACAATAGTGGGAAAGTATATGAAAGAGAGTGTATGTATATATATAACTGAATCCCTTTGCTGTACAGCAGAAATTAACATCACACTGTAAATCAACTACACTTCAATAATGTAAAATTTAAGAAAGTTTCATAGTCATATGGAGGTAGAGAAGTGAGGTAGAGAGTCCAGACCAAGCAAATAAATACCTCCGTTTTCATTTTTCATCAGCTCAAACAATTCACATGCCCACACCTCCTTGCAAGAAAGCCAATCAGAACAACTAGCTGCGTTCTTAGGACAGGGACAATGGTACCTGTGACGTTTTTCAGGGTTGCTTTTACACTCAACAAATATATGCTTGCTGAATGAAAAACCTGATCAAACAACTGAGTGCTATTTCTGAACTTGGCTCCTTTACTGAAAAATATTCATTAAGTATTTACTTTGTACCACAAGACGGTGCACAGGGCACCCGAGGATGAACACTGAACAAAACTATGAAACACAAATAGGAAGAAACTCTTCTTAGCCCATCTGTTTATACATGGATTCTATTTATTCACCTTTAACATTGAACCATGCAACTTTCAGTTTCAGGGGATGGCCTTATTTTGAAAATGTGGAATCAATAGGTGGATCAACAATTTTCATTACTGGTAAACAGTTTTTAAAATGATACACCACTGTGGATCTTTCCTGTTCATCACTGACAATAAGCAGAAACAGTCAATGTGCCTTAAAGTTAGCAGCTTTTTGCCCATCAAAATATGGCGAAAACCTCTGTGGTCAATGACATTTTTAAAAAGCAGGACTGGCAGAAACTTGACGTACTTTTTAAGTGGCACCCTGCCATTCCTGTCCATGTTCCACTGGCCAAATCAAATCCACGGCCAAGGTGACACCAGTAGAGAAGAAAGTGAAATGGTGTAGCCCAGATCGGGCCTCGAATCCACGTGCTAGGACTCAAACTTGGCCAAAATCCAGTCTTCCAACTGAGATCACACACCTAGTTTCAGGACTTAATGAAGCTCAGCTTCTTGATGTCTCATTGCATACAGAATCCAGTGACAGACAAGGTGATAGGTAAGGAGCAGGCTGCTTTAGAGAGAAGCACTCCACACACACAGTGTGGGCCATCTCAGAAGGCAAGAGTGGCCGCAGAATACGGCGTGGATAAGTCTTTATGGGCTGGATAATTTCATAGGCTAATGAGTGGGAGGATTATTACAACGATTTGGGGGGAAGGGGCAGAGATTTCTAGGGACTGGGCCACACTCAGGTTTTGACGGTCTTTGATGGCCTGCCGTGGCACTGTCATGGCACCTGTGGGCGTGCCATTTAGCTTGCTGATGTGTTACAATGAGCGTATGCTGAGGCTCAGGGTCCAGTGGAAGTCAACTCATTTACCATCTTGGACCAATTTGGTCCAAGTCCAATTTGGACTAATAAGTTTGTCATGTCTTCAGGCCATGTCAGGCTTTCAAAGGTTGTACCTTGCTCCCTTCCCTTCTGTTTCAAAGCCTACCTGTCCCATGTGTTTGGGGAAAGGAGGAAAGACTCTTTGCTGAACAATCTTCCACATTAATGACAAAACTGTCATTATCATGATCACTAACACTATCTATCACTGTTATTTATTGCTCTCATTAGCAATACAATCCACCCTTCCCATTTGAATACTCTTCGTGATCTGCTTCATGCTTCTCACTTGCCCCTCAAAACCCAATTGCACTAAATCACCAGTGACTGTGACATAAGAGATGGCTTTTGTCTTTTTTATAAAACATCACACCATGTGACAGTGTGGCTAACAGATAAATAGTCCCTAGGAAATATTTGTTGTATGAGCAGATGAACATAGTTCTCAGACCTTTCAAAGAAAGTACAAAACAGTTCACACTCCTGTTGCGTAGGTTAGTTATTGAGTGTCTATATTAACATACATGTTACATACTTAAAATATGAAGATTACATATGCACATAGGTATCATGCGCATGCTCAGTCACTCAGTTGTGTCTGATTCTTTGTGACCCCATGGACTGTAGCNGGAAATATTTGTTGTATGAGCAGATGAACATAGTTCTCAGACCTTTCAAAGAAAGTACAAAACAGTTCACACTCCTGTTGTGTATGTTAGTTATTGAGTGTCTATATTAACATACATGTTACATACTTAAAATATGAAGATTACATATGCACATAGGTATAATGCGCATGCTCAGTCACTCAGTTGTGTCTGATTCTTTGTGACCCCATGGACTGTAGCCAGCCGGCTCCTCTGTCCGTGGAATTTTCCAGGCAAGAATACTGGAGCAAGTTGCCATTTCCTCCTCCAGGGGATCTTCCCAACCCAAGGATCGAACACGTGTCTCCTGCAGCTCACGTGGATTCTTTACTGCTGAGCCATCAGGGGAGCTTGCATATAGGCATATGTTTGTGTATACACATGCATACTGTATGTGTGTAAGTACATATATGTGTGCATGTATATACAGTTGTTGAAATGACTTTCGAAATTGTGGTGGAGTTAGCGCTACTTATGTTTGTCTGGTGGTTTATGAAGATTCAGGCAGGACCATGAGAGAAATGTGAAGAAAAAGAATTTGTGTTAATGGCAAGGATGTTAGTGGTGGAGCTGATTGAAAGTGAAAACTGCAAAAGTGTTCCATGCAAAATGTAGTGTTACACGGCTGAGAGGGAGCCATGTGAATCCCTGATGATTACAAACTGCAAATCAAGCTTTTCATTCCATCCTCCTGTTGTCTTAATGATTTTCACAAACCAAATTGTTGCCCAGGGTACTAGGATGCATCAGTATAACTATTTCAGGAAAAATAGCATAAAATAAAATCATGGAAAATTAGATCCTAAGAAAAACAACTCTCATCATTACTTGTAACTTGTCACTCTTATCAACTCATCTAATTTTGCATTAACTTCTTTCGTTAGCTGCTCTCTAAACTGCCTTTTGCTCTATTTGGAGTTTTGAAATTTTTTTTCAAAAAAAAAATTTTTTTAATTGTAATGATTACTCAGACATAACTTTTTCAAGACCAAAATGCAGAATCGTAATTTCCATATTCATCATTTCCGAAAGTGCTCTACTTGGCTTTGCAACTTTTTTAATAAAAAGAAAAAATGTTCATTAAGTCTCAAGTGGAGAGTGGTTATATTTCTTATTAAAACTTTTCTAAGTAGTGCAAAGAAGATAGACATAGAAAAATCAAATCTCCTAAGTGCTTATCCATCAGCAGTTTTGTTAAAAAGCTATCATTAAGAAAGAAAAAAATGCAAATTGCAGAAACGAGGTCACAATTTAATTGATACAAATTGCAGCCACCTGCTTATCTTATTTCCAAGGGAAAGGATTTTGCGTGTGCAATGAAGTAATTTCTTTGTAGGAAAGAAAAGTTGCTTGGCCATCTTTGTTGCTTAGGCATTAATTTAAATCTCCTCAATCCAGTCCACTTGGCTCTTGCACCATTTGACCAGGATGTTAGCATCTGTGGCTGACTTGGGTGTCAGAATAACAACCCCATTTCAAATGACAACACACTCCCCAGGCCACAAGAGTCTGGAGAATGCACTGAGTAATTAATTGGTGATTTTAAAAAAGAGGACAGATCCAAAGGGTCTTGGATTGAAAATAAATTTACAGTTACCAAGTGGGAAAAAGGAAGAGAGATAAATTGGGAATTTAGAATTAAAAACACACAAGGAACTATATTCAATGTCTTGTAATAACCTATAGTGAAAAATAACCTGAAAAAGAATACTTAGATCTATCAATCACCTATCTGTGTATATAAAACTGAATCACTTTGCTGTACACCTGAAACATTGTAAATCAACTCTACTTCAATAAAAAATAAAGAATGATTAAAAAAACACAGAAAGACTTGGACTGGCTTGTGAACACTACGGTATTACTTCTAGAGTTGGGTTAAGAGGGATAGAGTTTCAGAGAGTTATAAATTTAAAATGTCAAAATGGTGTCATGCAGGTACATAAGGAATAACAAGCCATGTGTAGTCATTCCATACTTAAAGTGTGTGTGTGCGGACTTCCCTGGTGGCTCAGATGGTAAAGAATTCACCTGCAATGTGGGAGGTTCAATCCCTGGGTCGGGAAGATCTGAAGAAGGGAATGGCTACTCACTCCAGTGCTGCTGCTGCTGCTGCTAAGTTGATTCAGTTGTGTCTGACTCTGTGTGACCCCATGGACTGCAGCCCACCAGGAACCCCTATCCATGGGCTTTTCCAGGCAAGAGTACTGGAGTGGGTTGCCACTGCTTTCTCCGACCCACTCCAGTATTCTTGCATATATATCTTCATTCTATAAACGCAAGTCCAGCAAACTAGTAATAAATCAAAGAAAGGTCATCTGATTTTTTATTTTCCCATGTGGCATTTTGCCTGAAACTATACCTTTTTGTATGCATGCCATTATTTTGGAAAAGCTATTTGAAACCAAATTATTTAGAAATTGAAGCCAGCATATATATTAATAAAACCCTGAATAACCATTTACAATGGCATGAGAAGTTTCACTGATTATTAATAGATTTTTCCTTTGGGAGGTAGAATTTTAATCATTTTAATTTTGTCCTTATTTTCTAATATTTATTTCATTATTTCTTTCTACAAATGTTAGCTAGCTGAAATGCTTTTAATTTTAAAATATTTTAAAATGTTTTCTTTTTCCTAAAGGAGAGGGAGTTGAGTTGTCAGAAATTTGGAATCAAGAAACCACAGGCTTGTCAAATAGCAATGACATATTTGCTACTTATCTTCCTCACTGTTGCATTGTAGTCTGATAGAAAATGACTGCTTTCATGGCTAGAATTCGTTTCCAAAAATGTATATCCACATTTTCTGGGGCTCTTAATTCACTCAGCTTTTTAATTCCCTTCAAAGTACTAAAGAAGTTTTGCTTTCCTGAAAAGAACATTGTTCTCAACTTAGCAATGGAAAAAGTCAACTATGCTAAAAATTTGACTCTTACCTAGACTATCAAGACTTGAGATTGTTGGGCAGTTATACATTCTGAAGTCCTCTCAGGGTCAGCCCTTCAGCTAAGGACCATGGACAGCATGATCTGTTTGTATCATGGCAGGGCACGAAAGGGAGAGACGGCTACCTAGAACTGGATAAAAGCAATTGTAATAGCTATGTTTAATATCTTTGTATGGTGGCATATTTGACGTAAATAGATTTAATCATGAAAATCATTTTGAAATGTACAGAAATGCAACATCGCAACAATGTGTAACAGAAACTAGCACAGTGTCATGGGTCAATTATACTTCCAAAACAAACAGGCTCATCCATACAAAAAGAGATCAGAATTGTGGTTGCCAGGAGGGGTGGAGGAGTGGGAACTGGATGAAGCGAGTCAAATACACCCTTAGCACTTACTTATGTCAAAGTTCATACCTCCCAGTTATAAGATAAATAAGTATTAGGGATGAGATGCACAACGTGATCCATATAATTAGCGCTGCTGTACATTCCTCTGTGAGCTTTCCTGGTTTCTCAGTGATAAAGAATTTGCCTGCAGTGCAGGAGATGCAGGAGACACAACTTAGATCCCCAGGTCAGGAAGATCCCCTGGAGGAGGGCATGACAGCCCACTCCAGTATTCTTGCCTGGACAATTCCATGGACAGAGGAGGCTGGTGTGTGACAGTCCATAAAGACGCACAAGAGTCAGTCACAGATGAAGCAACTTAGCATGCACGTTACGCTGTAAGTTGTTGTTCAGTCACTAAGTTGTGTCCTACTCTTTGCGACCGCATGGACTGCAGCATGCCAAGCTTCCCTGTCTTTCACTATCTTCCGGAGTGTGAATGCTGAGCATCAGGTGGTCAAAGTACTGGAAAAAAGGACAAGTGGAAAAAAATAGTAAAAGTGGAAACAGAAGATGAACCAAGCCTTTCCTGCTACTGCAGGAAAAGCCTGAAGCCCTACACCTGCCCCTTTCTGCACCCTTTCCTGGTAGGAAGCAAAAGCCTTGAGATGAACAGCCTGCCCAGGATCATGCAGGAATTTCTCAGGGAGTTCTCGCAGACATGGGAAGGGTGTGTGTACGTACTGCAGTGGAGGGAAAACCAGACAGCAAGTTGGGTCAGCCTGCTGAAGGAGAGACATTTCCTGTTCCAGAGCTTCCTGAATTCCTCAGTAGAACTTTTCACTAAGTTATGGTTTGGACAGTAGCTGATGGTACCTGTCATCTTGTTTATTTCTTTATTGGTCATGCCACCTGGCATGTAGGATCTTAATTCCCTGACCAGGGATCAAACCCACACACTCTGCACTGGGAGTGTGGGGTCTTACTGGACCGCCAGGGAAGTCCCCTCATCGACTTTTTAAAATAATTAAATGTATTTGTTTTTAACTAAGGATGTTTCTCTACAGCATTGTGTTGGTTTCTGCCAAACATCAACATGAATCAGCCATAAGTATGTCTGTCTCTTCCCTCTTGAACCTCCCTCCCCATCCCACCCTTCTATGTTGTTACAGAGCCCGCTTTGAGTTCCCTCAAATTTCCATTGGCGATCTATTTTATACATGGTAACATCATCACCTTTTTAAAATTCAGTGTCTGGGGCTGCTCTCCGTGGTTTACTCTATCCCTGGTTCTCCATCAAAGCAGTAGTATGCATAAAACCTTCCTGTGTTATTGTTCCTAATAAGAGTAATCACTTCTGTTTGACAGCATATTATGGCAAACCTTTTACCTAACCAAGTGTGAAAGAGAAAAAGCATTATGTGTCTATTGATTGTTGTCACATACTATTTTATTGAACAGTAACGTATTTTCCACCAGTGAGTAATACGAGGAGACACAAAATATGCATGCATATATTTGGAAATCCAGTTAGTCAGCTGAAAAACCCTATTACAGCTTCATTTTCTTGGTTGTGCTACAGTTTCCATTTGGATATCCTGAAAGGTAATTTTTTTTCCTTGATAGACATGGGCTGCTCTTCTCAAGTTCACACGTGTCCAATGCCTTGTCACTGAGATGATGGGAATTATTTGATCAGGATCCAGTGGGAAATTAAGCTTAGGGTTATACAATGAGGTTTAAATTTGAGTTTAAGGATATGGTTAAGTGCTGTTTAAAATACATCAACTGTTTATTGAATATATATTATGTCCCAGGCACTGTGGAACCTAGTTGAGCAACAAAATCCTAGCCTTCAGTCAGCTTGTGCCTAGGTAGAGAATAGAGTCAATGAGCCATTAAATGACAAGGTAATGAGTTCTATGGTGGGAGGTGCGAGGAATCCTGGGACAGGGGCGTAAATCAGGATGTCAGGGCTAAGGAAAGACTTTCTCAGAGATGTATGTCCATGTTGAAGAACAAGGTTGTTGGAAGTAGATTCAGCCAGGGAAGGAAAAGGAAGTCTTTGGGCAGACAGAACAGTAGGTGTTGCAGCTGCTGCCAGGACCACACCCGCAGATCTGCCCCATGCTTCCTGCCCCCTTCCAACTGGTCCTACGCGCATCTCCTTTGCTTGAAGGCTCTCCCTCATCGATCTAGCTTCTGGAATCTGCAAGACAGGACAAAGGATAGAGGAAAGAACCCTCCTTCTTCCTAGAAGTCCTCAATCTGTGAATATTTTCCAGTCCTTTCCAACCTTGAATCTTGTGTGACCATGTGACTTACAGTAGTTGGATGCAGCGATGCACCATTTTGGAGTCTAGCTTCAAGACGGCTTGCATGCTTCTTCTTTTTCTTGTACCTCTGCCTCTAGCATTGGCTCACCTGCTCAGGATGAGAGATCAGGTAAAGCATAGCCAGTTTTTCCAACAGAGGTTATCCTAAATTGGTCCATAATCAGCTGGCAGGCTGGCATGTAAATGAATGCCAGACAAAACTGGGGGAGAAATTTGCTAAGGTAATGTCAGTCAAGATCAGCACAACTGTTCAGTTTACCCATAGACTTAGGAATAATAATAAATGGTTAAATAATAATTGCTCAGGGTTACTGAATTTGGGAATTACTTATTACACACCATTATTATGGCAACAGCTAATTCACACAAAACATACCATGATTTTAACTGGGCTTGTTAAGNTTGTAGAATTTAATGCTAATCAGTGTAGAGCAGTTGGAAATTTGGTACATAATAATTTAAGTATTTGCTAGTACTATTATTATCATAACATTCAATCACAAGAACTTGTGTTATCAGTATTATTCAGCACAGTTTTTCTTTTTAGTGTGAACATTCCTGATTATAAGTTTTAAAGAAGTGGATTTCAAATATTTTGATCACAACTCACTACAAGAAATACATTTTATACTTTGAGCAATATATATGTTTACAAAAACATGTGTCCACACACATATCCTAAAACAAAATTACACAAATCCTGACTGGCTGCCATGTTGTCAAGTACATCCTACTATGCCCAGTTTTGTTCTGTTCTAAGCTAGAATGCTCTAATTGATTTATAAAATAAACATTGGCTCTGACCTATTAACTTATTTCACACCACTGGTGTGTTGTGGACTGCAGCTTGACGACACCACCCTAGAACCAGTCTTAGGCTCTTAGAGCAGCAGAGCATATTGGATATTTTTTTTTCTTATTTTCTGATTTCTAACCTGTTTATCATATTTTCTTCATTCAATATTATTTTTCCCACTGGTTTCAAACTATGTTTTATTTATATTAGCTTAGTGGCTAATCTTAAATTTTCGTTAGCATATTGTAGTTTTCACTGAGACAATTTATTTTTTTCTCTCTCTCTATATTTTTATTGAAGTATAGTTGACTTACAATGTTTCAGGTGCACATAAAGATGATTCAGTTATATATATACACATATATTATCCTTCAGATTATTTTTCATTATAGATTATTACAAGATATTGACTATAGTTTCCTGTGCTATACAGTAAAGCTTTGTTGCTTGTTGTGTATCTATTTTTTAAAAATTAGAAATCTAGTATTCTAT
>SJYW01014047.1:81632-112615 GCA_006410735.1 Raphicerus campestris
TTTTTTTTTTTTTTAAGATTCTACATAAAAGTGATATCATATACTATTTGTCTTTCTCTGTCTGACTTCACTCAGCATAATCTCTAGGTCCATCCATATTGCTGTAAATGGCATTATTTCATTATTTTTTATGGTATGTCATAGATATACTATTATATATAAAATAGACAACTAATAAGAACCTACCTACTCTATAGCACGGGGAACCCTATTCAGTACTCTGTAATGACCTATATGAGAAAAGAATCTAAAAAAGAGTGGATACATGTATATGTATAACTGATTCACTTTGCTATATACCTGGAACTAACGCAACATTGTAAATCAATTATAATAATTTTTTTTTAAGTAAAACAAATGAGACCTAAAAAAAGGTGAATGAACCTTCTCCATTGGATCAGAAGGAAACACTGCAAAGGAGACAGGATAAACAGTCACATTTACAAAAATAACAGACCCTCCACTTGTTTTTGAATTCTGTTTTCCCAACTTGCTACCTTCTTTTCACTGATTTTTTTGACTCCAAAATTGGAATAATAATAGAACCTACCTCTCAGAATTGAGTTGTAGAATTTAATGCTAATCAGTGTAGAGCAGTTGGAAATTTGGTACATAATAATTTAAGTATTTGCTAGTACTATTATTATCATAACATTCAATCACAAGAACTTGTGTTATCAGTATTATTCAGCACAGTTTTCCTTTTTAGTGTGAACATTCCTGATTATAAGTTTTAAAGAAGTGGATTTCAAATATTTTGATCACAACTCACTACAAGAAATACATTTTATACTTTGAGCAATATATATGTTTACAAAAACATGTGTCCACACACATATCCTAAAACAAAATTACACAAATCCTGACTGGCTGCCATGTTGTCAAGTACATCCTACTATGCCCAGTTTTGTTCTGTTCTAAGCTAGAATGCTCTAATTGATTTATAAAATAAACATTGGCTCTGACCTATTAACTTATTTCACACCACTGGTGTGTTGTGGACTGCAGCTTGACGACACCACCCTAGAACCAGTCTTAGGCTCTTAGAGCAGCAGAACATATTGGATATTTCTTTTTCTTATTTTCTGATTTCTAATGTCTTCATCATATTTTCTTCATTCAATATTATTTTTCCCACTGGTTTCAAACTATGTTTTATTTATATTAGCTTAGTGGCTAATCTTAAATTTTCGTTAGCATATTGTAATTTTCACTGAGACAATTTATTTTTTTTCTCTATATATATTTTTATTGAAGTATAGTTGACTTACAATGTTTCAGGTGCACATAAAGATGATTCAGTTATATATATATATACACATATATTATCTTTCAGATTATTTTTCATTATAGATTATTACAAGATATTGACTATAGTTTCCTGTGCTATACAGTAAAGCTTTGTTGCTTGTTGTGTATCTATTTTTTAAAAATTAGAAATCTAGTATTCTATACATACTAAGTCAAACAAGTTCACACAGACAATTTAAAAAACAAAATGCATATTCTTTTTTAAAATTATATTCCTGGGTCTGTGCATACGATATAGTCTAGTATTTGAATTTTATTTTACACTTTTACAGAAAAAATTCAATTCTTGAGCATGGATAATATTTTTTAGAAAATTAGAAAAAATGGTAATTAGAACTCCCCACCAGAGAGATGGATCAGACACTGACTCAGGCACAAGTTGTCTCAAATATCCTCAGGTTTAATTAGACAAAAGTTACAGCTGTGGGTATTGTTTCTGATTTGCGAAATGTATCAGCAGGCACGAAAAATTAGCAAGACATATGTGAAGACTAATCCACCAAATTAAAAGGATTCTGTTTGAGGCTCAGTTTTGTAGATACTGGCCAAATGATTTTGGACACTTCTTTTAATTTGCCCCTACATCAGCTGCATTATGTATAAAATAGAGGTGTTCATTACTGCCAAGTAATGTTGTTACAAGATTAATATAATTTCCTCCCCTATGCTGTAGAGAAACATAGTGTACTTCAGACAAAGAAGATATTTAAGGAAGAAAGTAATGGCTCCAAACAAACAAGCACAAGGAATACAAGGAAACTTTCCAAGGTGTTGATCATGTCTATTCCCTTGATTGTGGAGATGCTAGCATGGGTCTTTACATATGTCTAAACTTATCAAATGTACACATTAAATATGTGTGATTCTTTCTATGTCAACTATAACTCAATAAATCCATGTTTTAAAATAAGAAAGTGTGGATCACTTGATTTTTTTAAACTGGAGGTTTTCAAATAACTCACAACCGCAAAAATTATTTATCAAGGTCCTCAACAAGTTTTGAACTGTATTCTGTAGTTTATAAACTGAATTGTGAAATAAAACACATGCTCTAAAATTTTTATTCTGATAAAATTGATTCAATTATTTTTATATAAGACCTCACTTCTATCTGAAGTTCTAACAAAAAAATGACTTTTAGAAAAAAAGAAGTATATTAGTTAATAAGTTATTCCCCAAGAGCAACAATTTAGGATGCACAACAGGCTACATGAATAAAGCAACTGATGCATCTAATGTTGCCTTGAAAGGCACTCATACTGTATGCACTATAACCTGGGCTGCAAGAAAAAACTGTCACTGGGCCTTTGTTTATATCTTGTATTGTTGTTGGTGTTAAAGAGAAGAGCGCATTGCACTCCTTCTGTCCTTATAAAGGGACACTCATATGGGGAAACAGAATTCAATGCAAGGAATTTCACTTTACAACCAAACTTATTAACTTTTATTGCAAAAGCCAAAGGAATCCTTGTATGTAACCATAAGAAGGAAAAACTAAAAATCAAATATTATACCATCATCATGAGGCTTTCACAAAAGAAATATTTTGCTTAGAGTGATTTAAGGCGAATTTTTATTTCAGTGACATTACTAAGAACATTAATTTCCAATGGTGAAAATTCTATGATTAGTCAGAAAGGGCAGGGGTTGTTTTGCTGCTGAAATATGCAAACACAAAAGCATATCTTTTAATAGTCATAGAAAAACCTCCAATGTGTTTAACTATGGCAATGATTTCTGCTCTACTTCAATTATAGGGTCCTTATCCAAGTGAGAAAGGTATTGATTAAAACCAGGGAAACTTTGTGGGCGGAGCAGGGTGGGATGAACTGGGAAATTGGAATTGTCATATATACACCACTGATACTGTGTATAAAATAGATAGCTAATAAGAACCTACTGTATAGCTCAGGGAACTCTACTCAGTGTTCCATGGTGACCTAAACGTGAAAGAAATCCAAAAAAGAGGGGATTTATGTATATGTATAGCTGATTCTCATTGCTGTACAGTAGAAATTAATACAACATTGTAAGGCAACTCTACACCAATAAAAATTAATTAAAAACAATAAAACCAGGGAAGCTTCTTACTGTTTGTAGTAAGATCTAATATTCAGTGGAGGAGCTGAGAAGTCGACGGCATCGCTTTAGAGTTGCAAAAGGAGAGTGTAGTGGGCAAAATAACGACCCTTCCCAAAGATGTCCATGTTTTAATTCCCAGAACCTGTATACATGTGTCACCATACCCTATAAAGGGGGATTAAAGGAGTAGATGAAATTAGCTCTTGTCAACTAGCTGACCTTAAAATAAAGAGATTGTCCAGAATTATCTGGGTGGGTTCCATATAATCATAAGGATAAATTTAAATAATGTGGACAAAAGAGGCAAAATGAGAACGATTCAGCTGGCCTTGTTTTAAAGATGGAAGAAGGGGCCATGAGCCAAGGAAAGCAGGCAACTTCTAACACCTGAAAAAGGCCAGAAAACAGATTCTCCCCTAGAACTTCCAGAAGTGAGGCATGCTCCTGGCACTTTGATTTTTAACCCAGAGAGGCCTGTGTATGACCTCTCACCCACAGACTCATAAGAGTATAAGAGTGGGTTATTTTAAGCCATTAAGATTGTGGTAATTTGTTACAGCAGCACCAGAAATCCAGTATAGGATACTTGACCTAAACATCTGTGAAGATTACATTTATTGGAAATGAACATATTTTCCGAAATCGTTGAGTGAGATTTTGGTCCAGTTTAGCAGTGACATCAAGTACATTATTTCTTCATATGAGAAATCTGTGCCGAGACATGGCTACTACCTAATGGATGCTACACAAACTTGTAAGGCTGGTGTGCAACAAACACGCAAAATGATGACCCAGTGAAGACAGTTTTGGCCAAAATTCTGTTAATGCAATAGTGCAGAGATCCTTCTTTACAGAATGGAAGTCTCAGGCCTGGGACAGTCAAAGCCAAAACTGGCATCAAGATCATGGTGAGGAAAAAACAAACAAACAAACAAAAACCAAGATGATAGAAACTTTAGCGGTTATGTGCTGTCTCTTAGGATACAGGTACCGCAAGGTTAATTATAAACATGAAAATGCACTGGGTAAATACTTTGAAAAATTATGTACTTTTGGTTGTGCTTGGCCTTCGTTGCTTCAACGCAGTCTTTCTTTAGTTGCAAGGGCTACGCTCTAGTTGGGCTGTGTGGGCTTCTCATTGCAGTGGCTTCTCTTGTTTTGGAGCGCTGACTCTAGGTGCATGAGCTTCAGCAGTTGCAGCACACAGGCTCAGTAGTTGCATCATGCAGCATGCAGATTCTAGAATGTGAGCTCAGTAGTTGCGTCTCACGTGCCTTGTTGCTCGGTGCAAGTGGAATCTTCCTGAATCAGGCTTCAAACGCACATTCCCTGCACTGGCAGGTGGATTCTTGTCCACTGTACCACCAGGGAAGTCCTGATTGAACACTTTAAATTACTCATGTCTCTATATGAAAATAGAGAAAATACACAGAGAAGTCAGTGGTGCCCCTTCCCCCTGACACCCTGCACCCCCCACCACCCACTGAAGCTCCAAGCCCCTTGCACTGCATTTAAACACTGGACTAANAGTTGCGTCTCACGTGCCTTGTTGCTCGGTGCAAGTGGAATCTTCCTGAATCAGGCTTCAAACGCACATTCCCTGCACTGGCAGGTGGATTCTTGTCCACTGTACCACCAGGGAAGTCCTGATTGAACACTTTAAATTACTCATGTCTCTATATGAAAATAGAGAAAATGCACAGAGAAGTCAGTGGTGCCCCTTCCCCTGACACCCTGCACCCCCCATCACCCACTGAAGCTCCAAGCCCCTTGCACTGCATTTAAACACTGGACTAAGAGAAGTAGAAAAAAAAAAAAAGAAAAAGAAAATCATAGCAAAGATTGGAGGAAATTCATTTCCCTGAATATTTCTCTGTGCCTATGTCTCTGCCTTGGTCGACTTACTCCTTAATCCATCTCTCTCTCTCATTCTCTCTGTCACACACACACACACACACACACACACACATGCATCTTACCTAACTATGTATTTCCAAATAGGGGCATTGGTTGAGAAAATTTAAGAAGATTAACAAGAATTGGGGGATCCTAAATCTCTAGGAAGCAGATCTTCAATGGCTGAGAAATGTCTTTTCACCAGTAACTGAGGCAGATTTCTGTGTCAATAACGCATAGAAGAAACTTAATCAGCTCAGTCTGCTATATTTCTTTTGCATTCTATTTGCTAAAGAGAATGGTTTGCTAAAGAGGATGGTGGCAATGCCTTAGATGCATCTATTTCTACAGAGCTCTGCCCAGATTCACAGAACTCTAATTAAATACCCTGAGCTTCAGGGCATGGGTTAGGAATGCCAGATAGAGGGACTTGAGCTCTAATCTTTCTTAAAACCATGTCCCTCATCTCCCTCCTCCCTACATCCCAGTATGTGTGCTCGGAAGTGAAAGAAATGGGGCAGTGATGTGGTTCAGGGGATGTGGAGAGTCATGCTGCAGAGATGGTCAGAGAGCTGGCATTTCCCACATCACTTGCTCATTTTCACTCTCTTGACCACCCGATTCTTAATCAGACTTTAGATGCCTCATCGACTTCATATATTTTGGAATGAGGTGTGGCAGAGGGCAAAGTTGCTGTAATTCCACCTGCCACATGATTGCAGGAAACTCAGTGTATTTCCCTGCCTTCTCCAGGTAAAAAAAGTGACCAAGAGGATCTCTTCAAAGTAATGGACTTATGCTGCCAAGCCCTACCTGCTGTCTGCTCAGAATCCTGGACAGGGGCTGTTCTCTCCCTTTTATATCTACTGGAGGGCACATGCAGATTGGGGAAATGGCTATTTTTTTTTTTTAGAGTTTGTTTTCTTTAATGTGAACCATATTTAAAGTCTTTATTGAATTTGTTACAATATTGCTTTGGAATTTTCTTGTGTTTTTGGTTTTTTGGCCACAAGGCATGTAGGATCTTTAGCTACCCAATTGGGGATCAAACCCACTGATTGAAGGTGAAGTCTTATCCATTGGACAGCCAGGGAAGTACCAGAAATGGCTATTTTAATCATCTATCTATTTGGTATTTTCCCCGCAGTTGGAACAAGCATAGTACGTTTGTTCTATGTACTACATATGAAACAAGGAGATTTATGTGATGTCCTATAATATCTGCTTCTACCTGGATGGGGTGAAAATACATGTGGGGTAGCACTCTGTCATGCACCCTGCCATCAACACCACACATGCTCACTTCTCACCAATCCTCACTGCTCAGCATCTCTCTAAGCAAAGAGCTACATCTAACATGAAAGGGGCTTCCATCAGAGAAACAGATGAGCTTGTTCATGAAAGGCATGAAAACAGAAGCCACGGATGAGCTATTGTGTCACTGTTGTTGTTCTGTAGTCACTAAGTGGTGTCTAACTCTTTGTGACCCCACGGACTGTAGCCCTCTAGGATCCTCCGTCAGTGGGATTTTCCAGGCAAGAATACTGGAGTGGGTTGTCATTTTCTTCTTCAAGGGATCTCCTTGACCCAGGGATTGAACTCTCACTTCCTGCATTGACAGATGGATTCTTTACCACTGAGCCACCAGGAAAGCCCCTACTGTGTCATAAATGAGTGCAAATTTCAGGGCTATTTACAGTTTCATATGGCACAGAGCCCTGGAATTGTGTCTATCCAGTTATCCCATTCGGATGACTTTTCATTAAGGGGTCTAGCTATGGCCAGAACCCATTTGGAAACTGGACATGAGAGTGTGAACCTACTATAAAAGTTAGAGTGCTGTGTAGTCTGAAAGCAAATTGTGATTCAAGTCTTTAAAGAAGAACCAGTTTCTAAAGAAGAGAAGCTTAAAATTTAAAGACTCAACACAATGATTGTGGGCTGAGTGGGAGCAGAACTGAAATAATATGTTAAATTCCCATTATAGTTGTTAGGTTAGTTTCACTTTCCCAGAAAAAGTGAAATCTTGCTGAAAAGCTGAGACCATGGGTTTTTATGAGCTTTGAACATCTTTTGCATAGTATTTGACATATAATAAGTATATGGCACAGCTATACTTATATTGCTAAGGACATGCATAAGCATAGTTTCAAGGACTTACAAAAGTTAAGGACATCTGCAAATAACCACAATTTATCTCATTTCAAATGAATATTTCTTAAAGAGAAAGACAAATATATATGATATCACTTATACGTAGAATCTAAAATATATATTTCACAGATGAACTTATGTATGAAACAGAAGCAGCCTCAGAGATGTAGAGAACACACTTGTGGTTGCCAAGGGGGAAGGGGGTTGGGGGAGGAATAGGGTGGAAGGTTGGGGTTAGCAGATATAAGCTTTTTATCTAAAAAGAATGGATAAACAACAAGGTTGTATTGTAGAGCACAGGGAACTATATTCACTATCTTGTGATAAACCATAATGGAAAAGAATATGAAAAACACACATATATATATGTAAAATTGAATCAATTTGCATACAGTAGAAATTAACACAATATTGTAAATCAACTATGTTTCCATTTAAAAAAGAAAGAAAATGAATACTTAGCATTATTAAATTTTGTGTAAATATAAAAAATGCCCCAAATTTAGTTATAAGTTGACATTATGAGATTCCCCCCTCCAACTTAACATGTCAGCCTTGTTTTCTTTAAACTTAACTAAGTCTTGTGTTTAGATTACTTTTCTCTAAACCACCTTTGGCTACTTACTCTGACAGAGCTTAGTTTGTAGCTGGAATTCATTTAAATAGCTCAACAAAGAAAACAATGCTTGATTTTGTCTGAAAGCTTTTGGTCATAAGTCTTATGGAAAACTCAAGTATTGACTAGAAGAAATAAAATCAGCTTTCAACACACAGACCTGAACATGAAGTTTCAGCTACTCCAACAAAAGTAAGAACTATAACCTCAAGGAGGGAAAATGGACAATAGGTTTGTTTTGGCTTATGGAATTTCCAGGGCAATTCCCACAGCACCACGTGTCACAGGACAACATGGAGCCATTATCATCACCATTTTACAGACAAGAACACTGAGGTATGGAGAGGCAAAAGTGTTCCATGAGGCCAAGAGCAGCCAGACCTGGGATCAGACCCAGACAGTCTGGCTCTGGTATCTAAGCTCCTATTCACATTCTGACTCGAGGAACCACTGGGCTGTCCAGCACCCAGGTGACCTTGAATCTTTTATTTTATTTTATTTTATTTTTGGTTGCTCTGTGATTCTTTTGGGATCTTAGTTCCCAGTGAAAGTTCAGAGTTCTAACCACTGGACCACCAGGGAATTCCCAAATTACCTTGAATCTTAAATGTACCCTTATGTATCATGGAATAACACTGTGGAACTTGTGAATATCAGTGAGGCAGTCAATATGTTGCCAAGGTATATTAACCAGGGCTCTAGAGGTTAAGGGCTTACTTGCTGGCTTAGACAGTAAAGAATCTGCCTGTAATTCAGGACACCAGGTTCAATCCCTGGGTCAGAAAGATCCCCTGGAGATGGGAATGGCTACCCTCTCCAGTATTCTTGCCTAGAGAATTCCATGGATAGGGAACCTGGCCCACTATAGTCCATGGGGTCACAAAGAGTCAGACCCAACTGACAAACTAACACTTTCACTTTTTTTTTTCACTAGAGGTTAAGCATCTTACTCATGCCAGGCTAGGCAGTTCTGTGTGCATGACTGTACCTGGACTGCCAAACTCCTTGCCCCCCTCATGCCCGCTACACACCACCTCTCTGGTGAGCTGCCCTCCACACCATGAGCATCTCTACCCACTCCTCTTGCCACTTCTTCCACCTGAAATGTTCCCTCTAGGAATCCTGGATTGTCCACTCTTAAAGGACCACATTCATTTCATGATTCCAAACAGCAATGGTACACACTGTCTACACCAAACTGTCTTGCTCCTGAGTCCTGTCTACGCCTTCTGTATGTTTGCACGTTATCTTCCCAACCAAAGTGCAAGATCTCCAAGTGCCGACTAGGAGGTTGATTACAATATCTAAGGAGCCTAGCACAGATTTCATTTCCCAGTGGGTGAAGGTACTACACATTGAATTCCGCTTGATCTGACTGTATCACTCATGGATGCCCTAACCACCTGGATCACTGTTATTGATCACTGTATTCCAAAGCTTTTGTAGCTCTCACTCCACATTTTATTCACTGTTACCAACTCATTATTCTTAATTCCCTAACAAGAGTGCTGTGGGGTTAATGATCCCCAAGACAGCAGGTTGAGAGCTTTAGAGGCCAGGCAAACCCATACATATCCAGGTGGATCCTGCATTTTGCAAACGGATGACAAGTATATACATTCAATACATGCAAATTTCTTCTTCATGGTGTTAGAATTTGATTTAAAGAGATGTATCTGTGAGAAAGATGATAAGTAATTTTTGATGTATTTTTAAAAATTGAGATATAGTTGCTTTACAATGATGTGTTAATTTCTGCTGTACCATGAAGTGAATCAGCTATATGTATACACATAGCCCCTCTTTCTTGAATCACCTCCTCCCTCCCCAATTACCCGCTTCTAGGTCATCACAGAACACCAAGTTGAGCTCCCTGTGCTATGCAGCAGCTTCCCACTAGCTATCTATCTTACATATCTTGTATATATGTCAATTTCATTCTCCCAATTCATCCCATCCCCCCCCCCACACTGAGTCCAAATGTCCATTCTCTACAGCTGCCTGTCTATCCCTGCCCTGCAACTAGATTCATCTGTACCATTTTTCTAGATTCCACATATAGTCATTAATGTGAGATATTTGATCTTCTCTTTCTGACTTACTTCACTCTGTACAACATTCTCTAGCTTCATCCACCTCTCCACAGTGACCCTGTTTCATTTCTCCTTATAGCTGAGTAATATTCCATTGTATATATGTACCACATCTACTTTATTCATTCATCTGTCAACAGACAGTTAGATTGCTTTCAGGCCCCTGCTGGTTTTTGGTGTATTTTATTTTATTCATTCTTAAATGGAAGTATAATCGACTTACAATATTTTAAAATAAAAGTTTTGACTATCATGGAAGCAATTTAAAACTCAGAAATGTAAAAACACCATAGCCCAGCTCAGAATAATACCTCATCTCTAAAACTTGTGGCCCACACGATTACAAATCCTCTGTAGGTCATCCAGCTGTAAAGGGAGGAATGAACTTGGCTTTTAAAATTATTTTTTGGCTTCAACAACACTTAGAATCCAATTNGACTATCATGGAAGCAATTTAAAACTCAGAAATGTAAAAACACCATAGCCCAGCTCAGAATAATACCTCATCTCTAAAACTTGTGGCCCACACGATTACAAATCCTCTGTAGGTCATCCAGCTGTAAAGGGAGGAATGAACTTGGCTTTTAAAATTATTTTTTGGCTTCAACAACACTTAGAATCCAATTTCTACTGGCAGGGATGAGTCATGTCTCTCCCTGGCACTCTCATAGCTGGTGGGGAAGAGTAATCATGTGTATTGATCTCTCTGACTTCCTGCCTATTCATATTTTCAAAAGATGTGTAGGAAACACATTTGCTTTGACAGCACTGTGCTTCCGATCAAGTGAAAAACTCTGAGAAAAATCAGAAGCATCTATTACATTTCAACCTTACTCATAACTCTCGAATACATGGGTAGAAGCATAAAGGGTGTATTTCCAGAGACTTAAGGATTTCCTCTAATAAAATTATGGTCATCAGAAACATCTTATCCGTTTAATAAAAACTGAAAATATCACTCACCTAAAAATATTGTTTTGGCTACTACTTAGCCCGTCAAATTTTCTCTCTGTTACCTCAATTCCTTTTTAAGAATTTACCGTGAAAATGTCCAGCATACAAAAAGACATAAAATATAAAACAATATGGGGTAGGGATGAATGAGAGTTTGGGATTAGTGGATGTAAACTGTTATATATAGAATGGATAAATAACAAGTTTCTACTGTATAGCCCAGGAAGCTCTTTTCAATATCTGGTGATAAGTCATCATGGAAAAGAATATGAAAAAGAATGCATATATATATATGTATAAATATACATATTTTGTATATGTTTGTGGTACAGCAACAATTACTTTATTGTACAGCAGTAATCAACACAACACTGTAAATCAAGTATGGTGATGGTGATTTAGTAGCTCAGTCATGGCCGACTCTTTTCAACGGTATGGACAGTAGCCCACCAGGCTCCTCTGTCCATGAGATTTTCCAGGCAAGAATACTGGAGTGGGTTGCTATTTCTTTCTCCAGGGGAACTTCCCAATCCACGAATCAAATCCGGTCTCCTGTATTGCAAGAGGATTCTTTACTGACTGAGCAAAATCAACCGTACTTCAACAAAAATAATGGAGATTCCTCAATAATTGGTTGCTAATTTATAGACGTCAGCATGCATAAGAAATAAGTTTGATTGGGATCAGGAGCCAAGAGGAAGACAAAGTCACTTTTTGGGAAGTCTTATCTGTGTTTAGATTTAACCTACTTTGCTTAAGAAAAGCCACCTGTGTTCCTTGTCGGCAGATACCTGGGGATTTGCATCTGTTCTTCCCTCCAAGATAATTTCCTGACTCAACAAATGAGCATTGCAGGTGGAAGAAAATAATAACACTTTTCTGACACTGTGTCCAAGGTAAAGATTCCACATTTAACAAGAATAAATAACCATTTACCCCTACCCAGGTTTAAAAGTAGGTCAAGAAATTAGGTTAAGGAATTCAGAAGCCCCTTGTTATCTCTGTGCCTTGAATTTCAAGGGTTTGAAGCACGTGTTGGCCTCTCATGATTATAGGAGGCTGCAGGGCTGGAAGGTAATTATGGACTCTTCCTCCCCTGTTCACGTTGCTCTGGACAGGTGACCCTTTATATAAAAATCTCAAAGTAGTGTGTCAATTTCCACTAACTTTCTGTAATAGAAAAAAAAATGCTATTGAAGCTCTGGGCAGAAAAATGCAGCTATTGTGTTCAAAGCTCTTTACTTTCCATCTGACAGCAAAAGACAATGGTTTTGGGTGTGACAAGTCAATCCATTGTGCTCCATCCTTGCTAGAAGCACTGCTCAGGTATGAGCCTTAGGCCTGGGAGAACTCTATTCAGGTGACTCTTCGCAGAGGTCTCAATTTTCAAGAGAAAAAAAAAGAGTGATCTCCAGGATGGAGATTAATGGGAAGGAAAGCCAAAAGCTAGAGATGATGCTCGATTTTCCCACTGGCCAGGCAGGCAGTAGGAGTCAGTGGAATAGTCTGTGCTGGGATTTTATAAAACCTTAACCAGCCACAAGAGATGGTCCAGAATTCCAGAAAATTGATATTGATCCAAGTGATCTGGAGCCACAGTATTCATTAACCTCCTTCTAGCAATGGCAAAAATGTATTTTAACTTCAAATAACATATTATTTGCAACATGATGAAAGTGTGATTGCTATTCTTTGTTGATGGAAGAAATAAATTACAATACTGAGGTTTGGTGGCAAGACCAGAATTAAGATTCTCTCTGTGTGACTCACTGGGAACAAACTGATTTCTAGACAAGGCAACGGATACAGGAAGGTTTCTGAATTTTGGAATACAGCTTCATGAACTTGTTCAGAGGCTTTTAGTCAGTGTTACGACAGCTAATTACCTTCTCTTCCCCAGGCAACCAGAAAAGAATAGTTCTTATTTTTTTAAGCGGTTTATCACTACTATGGAAAATCAATCCAACCGCTTACATATCTCAGTCAAATGGTGTAACATTATTTCTACATAGCAACAATAAAATAGAGATACAACTTATATGGCCTGAAATAAATACTGTTTCTTTTAAAGTGATCATATAGGAAAGGGCAGTTGCATAAAAAGAAAACAAAAAAAGCAAACAAACATGGACATTTTAAGCTAAAAAGGGTTTTTATCATTGCTACTCCTGATACCATTTAATTGTAGCCTTGGATTAATCATCTCAAAAACTGTGTTTTTTAAATAATAAACTTCATATACATTTTTAATGGCTACAAAAGAAAAATATATTCATTGCAGAGGTTAGGGGATGCAAATAATATATGTAATATACATCATACACCTACCAAGAACAACAATTTTTATTGTATATTCCTGGAGGCTTGCTGCTTAGAAGAAAAGTTATGACCAACCTAGATAGCATATTAAAAAGCAAAGACATTGCATTGCCAACAAAATTCCATCTAGTCAAAGCTATGGTTTTTCCAGTAGTCATGTATGGATGTAAGAGTTTGGACTATCAAGAAAGCTGAGTACCAAAGAATTGACGTTTTTGAACTGTGGTGTTGGAGAAGACTGTTGGACTGTCCCTTGGACTGCAAGGAGATCCAACCAGTCCATCCTAAAGGAAATTGGTCCTGAATATTCATTGGAAAGACTGATACTGAAGTTGAAACTCCAATACTTTGGCCACCTGATGAGAACTGACTCAATGGAGAAAACCCTGACGCTGGGAAAGATTAAAGGCGGGAGGAGAAGAGGATGACAGAGGATGAGATGGTTGGATGGCATCACTGACTTGATGGACGTGAGTTTGAGTAAGCTCTGGGAGTTGGTGATGAACAGGGAAGCCTGTCGTGGGGCAGTCCATGGGGTTGCAAAGATTCGGACACGACTGAGTGACTAAACTGAACTGAAACACATACATTTCTTGTGTTACACGGGAACTTCGAATTAGCTAACTCTTTTACACATGGTAGTGCATATGTTTCAGTGATACTGTCTCAGTTCTTCCCACCCTGTCCTTCCCTGTTCTGTTCACAAGCCTGTTCTCTATGTCTGAGAATTCCTGCCCTGCAAATAGGTTCATCAGTACCATTTCTCTAGATTCCATATTTATGCATTAACACATGATACTTGTTTTTCTCTTTCTTACTTCACTCTGTATAAGAGGCTATCCAGGTTCATTCCATTAGAATGCATGGGGTGGGGGGTGGCAGGGAGATTCAAGAAGGAGGGGACATATGCGCACTTATGGCTGATTCACATTGCTGTACAGCCAGAAATTGACACAAAGTTGTAAAGTAATTATCCTCCAACCAAAATAAATTAAAAAGATAAATACATATATTTCTTTATTTGCTGTATGCATATAATTACAGCATACTGTTTTCACTTACTGTATCATGAAGCTGTACAATGTATTATGTATTTTTTTCTATAGCATCAGTTTTAATGCCTTCATTGAACTCAGTTGAAAACAGTACATTTTATCTATCTAGTTTCATAATGTTGGGACTTTCGACGAGTTTCATAGTCATTGATAATTACGTCATTCCCAATATCTTTGAACATATATCCAATTATACCCTAGGATAATTTCTAGAAGTGGAATTTCTGGATTTGCATACATTTGAATACATTTACCTCTCCGAAAGTACCATTAAGAGTTTCTTGATACCTACTCATTTTCCCCTGTGTAGAAATTGTCCTGTGATTGTCCCCTTGGTCTATGGATTAATAACCCCTGAAAAACCACAGACTTGTGGCAGAAACTAGAAAAAACCTAGAGTCTCTCTCTGTAGGCCTCTTCATAGGGGCCACCCACTCTCTTCCTAAGACTGGCTCCCTGCCATCTCTCTTGAGTTTTCAGACAAGGAATCTCCCGAGAGATTCGGGGAGAATCTCGGGGACACCTTATCCCCTATGACACTGTTAGGAAGGAGAACGCTTCCCAGGCTTTTCCCCAGCCAGCAGAAGGCTCTGTGTGCCCTGCGTCTGTGTCTGTATGTGTGTGTGAAAATCGGATATAGAAGGCAAAAATCAAACAATCCAAAACTAAAGTTAAGCAGCAAGTTCAATATTAAATGAAGGTCAACCCAATTAAACTGTAACACAGGTGTTTAGAGCATGATGAATACTCAGAAAATCATTACACCCATGAGACCACCTCCCAGCTCAAGAAACAGCAAGTGGCCAGCCTGGGTGGCCCATGCTCCCTTCCTGTTACCACCTACTTAAAGACAGCAACCGCCCTCACTTCTAACAGGAAAATGGATTGATTTCACCTATATCTGTACTTTACAGAACTGGAATCATACAAGTATGTACTTTGCTTTTTCGTTGACTTCTTAAGCAAAACTGTGACGTCTGAAAGATTGACAGCCTATGTTTCTGGATGTATCTGGCTTCTTTTGCAAAACATTACGTTGCTAGAGCTACTGCACATCTTTACTCAAAGCCTATCAACCTCCATCTTTAACAGAAGTTGGCATAAGTCTTAATTCTAGGGTCCAGAGTTAATAAAGGAACTACCAACAAACAAACAAAAATACCCAAATGGAAACAGCTGGGACCAAGATGGCACTGAATCTGACTTCCAACATATCCTGTCTCATTATATGCTGATTTGGCTGTATTAGCATATTAAATGACACAGCTACCAGCAGGCAGGATGGGACATGAAGAAGGGAAAAGGGATGAAAGAGGGGTGGCACTGCTCTCCCTTAAAAAGCCCTGCCCCTCCCTTGGTAGACTAATGCATATGCCTCCCCATCACTAGCCTCACTCCTCCCTTTGTCTTCACTCTCTAAAATTAAATCATTCTTCCCAGGTGGGTGAGAAACTGATCTGTGAACTTAGTTCTCCTTCTCCATTCTTCCACCACTGAATAAAGCTTACATTTCTGATTCACTATTTGGCTGCTCAAAACCTAATGGAAAAAAACTTTAAAAGCCTCAGTTAGACTAGGGCCAAGCAGGATCCATCCAACTTAATTTGGTAACAATTATGGTACATGGAGTTGTGGATAACTTTTCTTGTTGCTGTAGAATATTTCTGAGTATGAAGATCATTTTATCATTCCCACAGGTGCTTCTTGGGATTGCTACGGGCCAGCTATTTTCTAGATTCTAAGAATATTAAGGTGACCAAGGTCAGATAAAGCTTGTTTATTGGAGGCACATATGACTCATAAGGGGAAAAAATAAGTATTCCATTGACTATAATGTGGTGAGTGTGAAGGAGTGTGAGATGATGAATAGGAAATACAATTTATGGAACTTCCTTGATGGTTCAGTGGCTAAAACTCCACGCTCCCAATGCAAGGGGTCTGGGGTTTGATCCTTGATCAGGGAACTGGATCCCACATGCCACAGCTAAATATCTCATGTGGAGCAAAGCAGATCAAAGATCCTGTGAGCTACAATTAAGAACTAAATAAACAAACATTTTTAAAAAGAAAGAAAGAAAGGAAAATGGTCTACAGAAGTCATTTCAAAAATCTCCAAATGGGGGGTCTTGGGCTGAGATCTAAATGAAGATTAGGGGTCAGGAAAAATAAGATGGACTGTCAGATCATTCCATAAGAAGAGGTCAATGAGACAAAGACCCTGAATTGGAAACAAATCCAGTCTCTCTGAGGCAGATATATGAAGGGCTCTGTGACAAGAACATGATGAGAACAGGGGAAAGAATACATGATGGGATTTAAAGGTTAGAAGGGACCAAGTGCTCAAGATTCCTAAAGGCTCCAGATCCTCTTCCATTGGTGCATCTATGTCCCAGTGTCCAAATCCCACCCTTCTTCTAAGGGCTCCAGTCAGATTAGTTTAGTTGTTGTTATTTGCTAAGTCATATCTGACTCTTTGTAACCCCATGGACTGTAGCCCACCAGGCTCCTCTGTCCATGGGATTTTCCAGGCAAGAATACTGGAGAGGGTCGTTATTTCCTTCTCCAGAGGATCTTCCCCACCCAGGGATCGAACCTGAGTCTCCTGCACTGGCAGGTGGATTCTTTACCACTGAGTCACTTGGGAAGCCTCCGATTAGTTTAAGGGGTCCCCTAATCACTTCCTGTGAACTCTGTTACATCTGCAAAGACAATGTTTCCAAGGAAGGTTAAATTTACAGGTATTAGTGATAGGACTTCAGCATAATTTTGAGGGACCAGTTCAACCCACTAAAATGATGGTCAGCAAAGTCTGATTTCTCTAGACCGCAGATTCCACATCAGTAAAATAAAATAATAATAGAAACAATGAAATCAGCATCAATCAATGGGTTATTCTAAGAATGAAAGGCAACCAGGGTGGACACTGCATCATTCTAATCTCATACTCCTTTATAGTGGAAGGAACTGGATGATATTAGAAAGTTTTTTTCCTTGTTCAGGTCGTTAGGGAGAAAGAATATGGTGGGGAAGCAGACAGAGAATGGGTGTGAATCAGAAAAACAATTTTACTCTTTTCAGGTTCTACATCAAATCTATAATGAAACAGGAATTTAAAAAAAGAGGGGGAAACTCTTAATCCGACTTGGGAAACCTTAGCATTTCAGACGTTCCGTAGTTGAAATGCTGCCAGATTAGAGCAGAATCTGAGAAAACATCATATGAAAACAGTTTAAATTATATAACATCAGACAACTCTTTATTACTAAGCAATCTGACAGCTTATACAAAGAAAATCGTACCTACACAGTCACAAGACTGAGCCAACAGAACTAAGATCTGTGCTGTATGTCTGCATGGACATTTTCTGTATTAGATCAGAAATTCTTACTTTATTTTCAGACATAGCCTCAGGGCACCAATAACTTGATTTTTGCTCATAGAGAAATCACCCATTTCAGCCTCCTGCATATTGTAGTGACAACACTTCCTTTGCCTCTGGAATCTTCTCTGAATTCCCTGAATTCAAGTTTCCAATGCTATTAGCTTGCCACCTTTTCTCGATTTGGAAATCTCATGGTCCCCAGGGGAAATTTTCAAAGGATAAATTTAGGAGACTGCTTAGCTACTCAATGTTCTGTTCTAAATATCCGTTTCCAAGTACAAATTTGCCAGCCATGCACAGATGCACATGGCATGAGTTAAGTACAAATGTATTTCAAGAACAATGCAAGACTCTGTAACTCTAATACAGTTGGTCCCAAGCGGGCAATTTGTTCACCTGTTAGCATTACCATTCTTCTGCTGATAGTTTTGAAACACCTTCATAGGTGACAGCCACACATAGAAGAAAGCATGCAGAAAAAAGTTGACAAGAGACAGGAGTGTGATATANGTCCCAAGCGGGCAATTTGTGCACCTGTTAGCATTACCATTCTTCTGCTGATAGTTTTGAAACAGCTTCATAGGTGACAGCCACACATAGAAGAAAGCATGCAGAAAAAAGTTGACAAGAGACAGGAGTGTGATATACCAGGGACACTGGAAAATCATCTGATGAATATAATATTCAAGCTTCACTCTCTAGGAGATACAGTACAAAGGACACGTGCGACAAGAGAAATAATTCTCCATAAGCTGCTGCATGAATAAATGAAGCAAGAATATCCCCAAAGTGCAAGTTCTGATATTAGGAAATTAGCCCAGGTTGCTGGGCTGGAGGGTCAGCTAGTCTCAAAAGACTTGTGTGTTGGCTGTTAGTGGGAATTTAAGTTTGTACAGCCACTGTGGAAAACAGTATGGCGATTCCTCAAAAAACTAAAAATAGAATTACCGTATGATCTGGCAATCACACTCCTGGGCATATATCCAGACAAAAGTACAATTCAAAAAGATACCTGCACCCCTGTGTTCACAGCAGAACTATTCACAATAGCGAAGACTTGAAAACAACCTGAATATCCATTGACAGATTAATGGGTAAAGAAGATATGGTACATATATACAATGGAATATTACTCAGCCAGGAAAAAGAATGAGAGAATGCTGTTTGCAGCAACATGAATGCAGCTACAGATTATCATACTAAGTGAAGCAAGTCAGAAAGAGAAAGACAATGTATGATATCATTTATATATGTGGAATCTAAACTGTGACACAAATGAATCTGTCTATGAAACAGAATCACAAACACAGGGAGCAGACTGGTTGTTGTCAAAAGGGAACAAGTTGGGAGAGGGCTAGAGTGGGGTTAGCAGATATAAACTTTTGTATATAGAATGGATAAATAACAAGGTTCTACTATATAGCACAAGGAACTATATTCAATATCCTATAATAAACTCTAATGGAAAAGAATATTTTATTTTTATTTTTATTTTTATTTGACTGGGTGAAGAGTTTTTTTTTTTGACTTTTTAAAAGTATTATTATTATTTTACTTTACAGTACAGTATTGGTTTTGGCATACATTGACATGAATCCACCATGGGTGTACATGAGCTCCCAAACATGAACCCCTCCCAAAAGAATATATATAATCTTTAAATCATGTCTGACTTTTGTGACCCATAGACTATAGCCCTCCAAGCTTCTCTGTCCTTGGGATTTCCCTGGCAAGAATATTGGAGTGGGTTGCTATTTCCTTGTCCAGGGTATCGTTCTGATCCAGGNCCCCTCCCAAAAGAATATATATAATCTTTAAATCATGTCTGACTTTTGTGACCCATAGACTATAGCCCTCCAAGCTTCTCTGTCCTTGGGATTTCCCTGGCAAGAATATTGGAGTGGGTTGCTATTTCCTTGTCCAGGGTATCGTTCTGATCCAGGGATAGAATCAATGTCTCCTGTGTTGCAGGCGGATTCTACACATATATGTATCTGTCAACCCATTCCAGTATTCTTGCTTGAAAGTCCTATGGACAAAAGAGCCTGGTGGGCTACAGTCCATGGAGTTGCAAAGAATTAGATATGGCTGAAGCAACTGAGTATGACATGGCACACACACACACACACACATATATAAATATACTGTACTCAGTTATATATATATAATTGAATCACTTTACTATAAAGAAATTAACACATTGTGAATCAACTATAGTTCAATTAAAGATGTGTGTTGGTAAAATTTTCAAGAAGTTTGAAGAGATATTTGTATTTCTGGGATTCTTTTGCACAGCTAGCTAAATAACGGATAAAGCTTTCTCTCTTGACCATTGTTTTCATGCCAAGATATCTCTAAAGATTAGTTTGTTACTGAGATTTAGTGTTGCTAAGTTTGGTTGATTCAATGTCTAGAATCCACCCCCCTCCTTTTTTTTTGTTTCTGTTGCTTTGACTGGGATAGATAATGCAGCATATATGTAGCTTACAAGTTTATAGCGACACATGCAAAATTTCTTCAAATGTCCATCTCAGATTAAGTCTTTTATTTTTCAATAAAAAGGAGATAGAAACCAAGCACTTTTTCCCAAGTCATATTCATATATCTTTTCTCATGAGGTTTTATTGTGAGTCTGGGTACAGATTCCCAACTTCAGAAATTAGCTTATGAATATTTCATTCATATCTGAGAAAATAATTTGCCCTACAGTCATGTTGACAGCTTGGAAACTGAAATATGTCCTGTGGTTCATTTTGCCTGAAGGTNAGGAAACTGTATCCCATATCTTGTGGAAAATCATCATTAAAAGAATATGAAATATATATATATACTTTGCTGTATATATATATATACTTTGTGATATATATTTCACTGTACAGAAGATATTAATATGACATTGTAAATCAGCTATAATTCAATAAAAATGTCTTTTAAAAAGTCGCATTCTTCACAGCTGCTTCCTACTGTCAATAGTCCAAGAAGGAAAATAGAAGGCAGAGATTAAAAATCAGCACAGGACTGACTTGAATTCAGGCCAAAGGCTGAATAATAAAGGCTTTCAATAACCTCACCTGTTCACCAATATTTATCTCCTAATCCATTCTCCAGGGAGCAGCCAGAATGATCTATTTAAAACATAAGTCATATATTGTCTTTCTGTGCTTAAAACTCTCCACAAATCACTCATTTTCCACTTACAGTGAAGTGAACACATCTGGCTATAATCTAACAGTCTGCCTCCCATCCTGAGCCTTCATCTCCTCTTCACACTGCCCACCGCCTCCAGTCACACTGATGTCTCCATAGGCATCAGCCCCACACAGTCAGTTTAGGCAAGTTACCAGCATAAAACCCTTTAAAATGATGACTCAACTCCTCTGTTCACACAGAAGTCCTCTGGGTGCAGAAATGGTACTTTACATAGTTCTGTTTCTTCCATGAAGTTTCCTACACTTACTCAGTGGGTCATATCTAATGCTGGTGTGTGGCTTGTAAATTCAGAACCCTAGTGGAAATCTCCTGTAGAAAATGGCCTTTGAACATCTCTTAAGATATCTTTAAAGTATACAGTACACAGGTTTTTCATATATGTAACACTGTTCTCTGTAGTAATAATGCCTGTAGAAGATGAAAACCACTGAGACAAAACAAAGAAAGCAGTAAAACCAAAGATTCAAAGTAGACACTTAAAGGTCCAAATCATTATTCTTTTAGGACACCTATCAAGTTCTTAGCTGTCAATGAGAGATGGTGGTAATTTACAAGCATTCCAGCTTGCCTTGCTGTTTCTTCCTTTCCATTTTAATATTTAGCCTCTATAATCTTAGGCTTCCCAGGTGGTGCTAGTGGTAAAGAACCTGTCCACAATGCAGGAGACATAAGAGATGCGGGTTCGACCCCTGGGTCAGGAAGATCCCCTAGAGAAAGAAGTGGCAATCCACTCCAGTATTCTCACCGGAGAATCCCATGGACAGAGGAGCCTGGCAGACTCCAGCCCATGGGGTCGCAGAGTCAGACATGATTGAAGCGATTTAGCATGACACACACACACACTCTATAATCTCAGCACGTGTTAGTACAGGGGTCCCCAAACCCCAGGATACCAGAAAGAGTCTGTAGCATATTAGGAACTGGGCCACACAGTAGGAAGTGAGCAGCGAGTGAGCAAGTGAAGCTACATCTGTATTTACAGCCCCTCCCCATCACTCATTTTATGACTTGAGATCACAAATGCTGATGGCCTTAAAGTGTTAAGACTATTTCAAATCTCCATACCTTCTGGATGGAAGTAAAGGCAGAATAGCCTGAGATTGCCACAAAAGCACTAAAAAGTCTGCTTCCATTTCCAACATCCTTTCTTTGTGAAGCAGGATTTTCTGCAGTGATAGCAACCAAAATGAGATTGGGGAGTAGGCTGGATACAAGCAACCACACTTCAGGTGTCACTGTCTCCCATCACTCCCAGATGGGACAGCTTAGTTCCAGGAAAACAAGCTTAGGGCTCCCACTGATTTCTGCATTATGGTACTATTATTCATTATATATCACGATGTAATAATAATAGAAATAAAATGCACAATAGATGTAAAGTGCTAGAATCTTCCTACCACCCCAGTCCATGGGAAAATATCAGTGGACTAGAATAGGAAGTTCTGAATAGACCTCAGTTCAGTTCAGTTCAGTCGCTCAGTCATGTCCCTGGTGCCAAAAAGGTTGGGAACTGTTGTGTTAGTCGGAGAAGGCAATGGCACCCCACTCCAGTACTCTTGCCTGGAAACTCCTATGGACGGAGGAGCCTGGTAGGCTGCAGTCCATGGGGTTGCTGAGTCAGACACGACTGAGCGACTTCACTTTCATTTTTCACTTTCATGCATTGGAGAAGGAAATGGCAACCCACTCCAGTGTTCTTGCCTGGAGAATCCCAGGGATGGAAGAGCCCAATGGGCTGCCATCTGTGGGGTCGCACAGAGTCGGACATGACTGAAGCAACTTAGCAGCAGCAGCAGCTGTGTTAGTAGATTTCCTTGTTGGGAAGATTTGATGCCATTACATGCTCACACCTCACTCACCCACGGATTAGGTATTAATCCTGTCAAAACACTTGCCCTTATGATGTCATGCCACTTTCTACAGAAGATGCTCGACATGTGTGAAGCAGGAAGTGCTTACCAAAACATCAAGATTTCCAAAGTAAGGCCACAGACCAAGGAAGCAGATTTTCAAAGGAGTATCTGACAGTTATTCAATGGTTCTTAAAGCTTTTCAACCATTTTAGGAACACAAAAAATGCTAGAGAAGGGAGAAGATGGCAAGTTGCAAGGATTTCTGGTCTGATCAAAGAAACAGTATTCCCAAAATGGCAGCAGAACATCTTTATTTGAATGTCTCCTTGGCAGATTGTATTCTGGGAAGTCCCTCAGCACAGACAGTTCAGAGGTCACTTCTGCCCTTTAGAGCTCTCAGACCCAGAGATTCCCAGCCCACCTAGACACTCAGCTCCTTCCTTCCCCCATGAATTCCCTTGCTCTTCATCCTTTCTGTGCAGTGGAGGGAAGAAGGGGAGGAAAAGTAGACAGTGGTTATTTCCATAGATGCTTCACAGAACATTGGCACATTCCAAATATAAAATGTCCAGAAAGTAAAAATGATGGATGTAGACACAATAATAAAGCAATACAACACAATAAAGCAATAAACAACACAATATTAAAGCCAGTAGTTTACAAAATGGGGGAACCTTAGAAAGATTCCCACTGAGATCATGAACAACGTAAGACGGTCCAGCATTTCCCCTATTATTTAAAGATAGCCTTGAGATACTAGTCAAGACAGACTAAATGAAAGAGTCAAGGGTATACAAATCAGACAGAAAAAATAAAACCATCTCTGTTTGCAGAGGACCTCACCATAAACCTAGAGAGCCAATGATGACACTAACTCAAACTCTATAAGAACCCTGCAAAACATAAAATTAAGTTACAAAAATTAATAGCATTTATATGTATCTGTAATAACTAGATAGATGATGCAAAGAACCTGTGGATNAAGAAAGTAAAAATGATGGATGTAGATCACAATATTAAAGCCAGTAGTTTACAAAATGGGGGAACCTTAGAAATATTCCCACTGAGATCATGAACAAAGTAAGACGGTCCACCATTTCCCCTATTATTTAAAGATAGCCTTGAGATACTAGTCAAGACAGACTAAATGAAAGAGTCAAGGGTATACAAATCAGACAGAAAAAATAAAACCATCTCTGTTTGCAGAGGACCTCACCATAAACCTAGAGAGCCAATGATGACACTAACTCAAACTCTATAAGAACCCTGCAAAACATAAAATTAAGTTACAAAAATTAATAGCATTTATATGCATCTGTAATAACTAGATAGATGATGCAAAGAACCTGTGGATCTCATTTTTAGTAGCAGCAAAGTAGATAAGTATTTTGGGATAAATGTAAGCAGAAACGTGCAAAGCCAACATGCAAAAAAAAAATCTATAAAACTCTCAAGACAAAAATAAACTTGAACATTGTATGGTCTCTCTTTTTCTAAGTAGGACATCTAAAGATCATCAATATTTTAAGTCATTGATGTTTTAATACTTTTTTTGGACTGACACAAACTGATGGTATATTTAATATAGAAAGTAAACACATAAGAATAGCCAGGAAAATATTACTGAAAAGTAAGTCTGAGGGGCAATTAGACTTATCAAGTATCAAAATAAATAATAGCAGTGAGTGGCTGGCATTAGTACATGAGTTGCCAGATCAGTGGACTGAAATAGGAAGTTCTGAATAGACCTAAAGGCATGTAATTATATAGTCTATGGTTAACAAGACATTTCAAAACATGGGGGCAACATAGTCTTTAAAATAAATGGTACTGGAATAAATGAGTAGTCATTCAGTCAGAGACCATATAGTTAGATCCATTCCTCATACCATACACAAGACAAACTTCCAAATGAATGAGAACTAAATTAAATGAAAGAAAAGTGAGGGAGGGAGGAAGGGAGGAGGGAAAGAAAGAAAGAGTAATGGAAGGAGTGATAGAGAAAAGAAAGAAAGAAAAAGAAAAGAATAGAAAAAGGAAAGAAAATGTAATGACAAATGGATTTCTATTTTATCTGAGTCTAGGGAAAACCTTTCCAAATATGACTGAGGTTGATGGAAGAAGCTACACAAAACACACCCCTCAGGCCTAAGNAAGAGAAAAGAAAGAAAAAGAAAAGAATAGAAAAAGGAAAGAAAATGTAATGACAAGTGGATTTCTATTTTATCTGAGTCTAGGGAAAACCTTTCCAAATATGACTGAGGCTGATGGAAGAAGCTGCACAAAACACACCCCTCAGGCCTAAGTCCAGCTCCTCCCTCATGACTCTCTATGTAAACCCCCTGTGCACAATAGGGCTAAAATAGAAGCTTACCTTTAAGGATAGGAATTACTCCTTCAAAGCCTGATGAGGCATAAAACATCCACAGGCATATTTGCAGGTAAGCAAGAATTAGCATAGACAGCAGCTGCAAGAGCCCCTTGACGCAGACAAATATGAGGATTTCTGCTCCTAAAACTAAGGTAGGGAATGGATCTGCCTGGAATGGTGAATGAGTTACCTACCTTGTGTTAACCCCAACATCAGAGTGAAAAATAGCTCTTTCCTGCTGGCCTAAACATTGGAGAAGCAAATGGCAACCCACTCCAATGTTCTTGCCTGGAGAATCCCTGGGACGGAGGAGCCTGGTAGGCTGCCGTCTATGGGGTCGCACAGTCAGACACGACTGAAGCGACTTAGCAGCAGCAGTAGCAGCTGGTCTAAAACAGTTTCTGGATCCGTCTTTCTAATTAAAAGTGAATCTATATTTATATTTTTTAAAGGCAATAGAATAACAGGAAATCATAAAAAAATAAATCAACCTTGAATATTCATTGGAAGAACTGATGCTGAAGCTGAAACTGCTATACTTTGGCCATCTGATGTGAAAAGTGAACTCACTGGAAAAGACCCTGATTCTGGGAAAGACTGAGGGCAGGAGACAGGGGTGACAGAGGATAAGATGGTTGGATAGTGTCTCCGACTCAATGGACATGAGTGTGAGCAAACTCCAGGAGACAATGGAGAACAGAGAAGCCCGGCATGCTGCAGTCTATGGGGGTCAAAAAGAGTTGGACATGACTTAGCAACTAAACAACAAATATTTATATTTTTTAAAAAGGCAATATAATAACAGGACTAAAATAATGTTTTCCCTAAAATAAGTAAACTCAACAGTCATTCTTTTTTACATTATTAAAAGATAAATTTTGTGGTCCTTTAACTTTTAAAATTTTTATACAATTTAAAGAATTACTTTCCATTTATAGCTATTATAAAATATTGGCTACATTCCCCATGTTGTACATGCATCCTTGAACCTATTTTATGCCCAAGAGTTTTACTCACATCCAGTAAACTTTATATCCCCCTCACCTCTCCCCTTTCCCACTTGNTTTATACAATTTAAAAAATTACTTTCCATTTATAGCTATTATAAAATATTGGCTACATTCCCCATGTTGTACATGCATCCTTGAACCTATTTTATGCCCAAGAGTTTTACTCCCATCCCCCAAACTTTATATCCCCCTCACCTCTCCCCTTTCCCACTTGTAATCACTAGTTTGTTCTTTATATCTGTGAGTCTGCTTCTATTGTGTTCTTATTCATTTTAAATGCTTTATTTCTGTCTGAAGTGTAACAGCATAATCTTAGTCATTTAAGAATAAAGGCAATTGGGATTTCTCTGGTGGTCCAGTGGTTAAGAATCCACCTGCCAATGCAAGTGACATGGGTTTGATCCCTGATCCAGGAAGATCCCACATGCCACAGCAGCTGAGCCGAGCTCCACAGCTGCTGATGTCCACGCACCTAGAGCCTGTGCTCCGCATCGAGGGAAGCCGCTGCATTGAGAAGCCTGTGCATCACAACTACAGAAAGCCCAAACGTAGCAACAAAAACCGAGCACAGCCCAAAATAAAACTAAATAATAAATACTTTTTAAAAAACTTAAAAAAAGAATTTAGTTAAAAGCAGCTTCCCTTTTCTCCACCCAAAAACTGATCAGAATACAAGAGCAAACAAAAATTTTTTCATTTTCTTCTGGGGTAAAACCCAAGTCTCTAGGTCCATCAGGTCGATATCTGCAAAGCCAAGCAGGGATAGCCAGTCCCCATGTACATAACTAGGGTGGTACATCAGGATAATAGCCATCTAGGTCTCTGCACAGTCCAGCCCTGCTTGAGTCAGAAAGGAGAGAGCTTGAGGATGGAATGAAGAGCAGGTAACAGGTGTCAACTCTCCTCTTGGCTGGGATCAGGAAGACTCTTGAACATTAATCACTAAAACTTCTCTTTCTTTCTTATTATTTTTCTGTACCCCTAAACTTTCTGATCACGCCAGACTCATGAAATATTTTATGGCTGATAAGTAAGCAGATTTTTTTTTCTAAACAAGAACCTGTTTTACTTGATGGTCTCTTTTGAAAAATAAGCCCATGTATCCATTTTTGTCTCCAGTTCCCTGTAATTTTGTAGCCTATTAAATTTTCCTGCATTCACTGTCCTTTCCTGAAATGTTAATGCTATCTTTGAAGACCATATTAAATCACCCTTCCATTAAAATGAAGAAATGGCCCTAGAGTTCTTTATTTCTTGTGGCTCATTTCCTGTTGAAACTATGCTCTGAAACCCCTGGCTGTCTTGTGCATCAGTGCATTGCACAAATCTTTATGGGCTACTGGAATCACCATCTCTGAAGGCTGAGGAATTCCACTTGCTGCTCATCTATTTCTGCAATGCAGCAGTAACTTGCCCACAGCATTGGTTCCATCTTAGTGATGTCAAGTGAGCTGATAGTCCATTTAAGAAGAAACAAAAAATGTAGGCATTGGCACTCAGACTGGGACCAGGGACCCTTTGCTGCAGCGCTTGCACCTGGACAAAACTCTCTTCCAGCAACAAAGTACAAAGAAACTATAGGGGACTAAAAATAACTGCAAGCGCAGTTGGGATAAATTCTGGGCACGTGTATACCCATGGCTGATTCATGTCAATATACTGCAAAAAAACCACTACAACATTGCAAAGTAATTAGCCTCCAATTAAAACAAACTAATTAATTTTTTTAAAAAGATTTAAAAAACCCAACTGCTACTTCTGAAGAGCCAGGAGCAAAAACCCAGGGTCAGGAGAAAAAGCAGGGTACTGGGCATGCCTCTGCACACAACGTCACATAAGGAGTGGGCAAAACACTCAAGCCATCCTTCTAGCCTGACCCCTGGACACATACCTACACTCACCCCATGTAAGGAACCAGCTCGCCCCTCCTGCATTGGAGCAAGCAAGCAAGCAAGCAAATCTGTTGCTTATTCTTACTTCCCCTGCTGCAGCACGGGCCCAAATAAGGGCCCTGAATTTCTTGTCTAGCCTCTAGTCAATTTCTGTTAATGGGGGAGGGCCAAGAATCTTGGTCAGNTCAAGCCATCCTTCTAGCCTGACCCCTGGACACATACCTACACTCACCCCATGTAAGGAACCAGCTCGCCCCTCCTGCATCGGAGCAAGCAAGCAAGCAAGCAAATCTGTTGCTTATTCTTACTTCCCCCTGCTGCAGCACAGGCCCAAATAAGGGCCCTGAATTTCTTGTCTAGCCTCTAGTCAATTTCTGTTAATGGGGGAGGGCCAAGAATCTTGGTCAGTATCGGCAACCATTGCCAGAAAGCACTGGATTTAATGAGAAGAACTAGGTATGGCCTTTCCAGTAAGGCAATGATGGGGTGAAAAAGAGCATAGTCCTGTGGTACCTGGTGGCCTCTTTCCCATCAGTTTGAACTTTGTACAGAATCTAGTGACATAAATCCCAAGTTGACTCTGTTTAACTGAAAAAAGAAAAAGTCTGAGGGATTTTTTGTTGACTTGTGATTAAAATAATAAGGACTGAACTGGCTGGCTCCAGGCTTGCCTAGAACCTGGAGCATCCCGCTTGGTTTTCCTCCATCCTTCATCCAATTTTTTGCTGAGTTGGACTCATCTATGGGGAGTATGATGTGGTCCTATTGTTTCAGGCTACCCAGTCCATTTTGGCATTTTAAGCAGAAAATAAATCATCTCTCTTTAATGGCTCCAGAAAAAAACATGTGAATTCAACTTTGCTTAGACCAATCTGGGTACACTTAGAGAGTATTTCCATGCCTGGGGCAACCATCTGTTTAACTCTATCTGAGTTCCCTGATCCAATCCCCAAATCTGCGTGTAGCAACCTTCCAAAACACAAGGACAAATAATGGGAAAGAAGTGTTCCCCAAATGGAACTGGGTGCTGGGACCACAAAGAAGTGGAGTGGGGGCATGCTTAGTAACTGGATCATCCGTCGTTATGGATGATGAGAAATAAGGAATAAGAAAAGGAAAGCCAATGAGAAAAGCAAGGACCAAATGAGCACACCTCATGTGGAAGGAGGTGCAGATATTTCCACTTCCATGTCAAGACTAAGACTTAACCAGGCGGCCACCCCTGGCTTCAAGAGGGCCTGGGACATGCGACCTGTACTGTGGATGTTCACATGCCCAGCTCTACTGGGAGTTATTATTGGGTTGGCCACAAAGTTTGTTCAGGTTTTTTCCATCCGATTTGACAATGTGTACTTCTAATACAATGGAAGAATGGCTATGGAGGGCAACTCATGGTCTCTGCAATATTTTATTATACCCGTTCTAGCAGCAGAGTTTTACCTGGCCATATGCTCTCTTGAATAGGAAAAGGTAGGGGAACTTCCCTGGTGGCCCAGTGGTTGAGACTTTGCCTTCCAATGCTGGTTCAGTCACTGGTCGGGATCCCTCATGCCTTATGGCCTAAAAAAAAAAAAAAAAAAAAACCCACATAAAACAACAGAAGCAATATTGTAACAAATTCAGTAAAGACTTTAAAAAGCTCCACATTAAAAAAAAAATTAACAAATAAAAATTTTTTTTCAAAGGTTAAAAAAGTAAGTAAATACAGTGAGATACTGCTCCTACCATCATCACACAATTTGTATTTCAGAGACAATGTATTAAAAAGCTGATAACTCTGATGTTATATAAGAAATAAATGTGTCTTGTGTTTGTTTCAGGTTCCTGGGGTGGAGCTTCTAAATCCTTGGAATTTCCCCCGTGAAAGGAGTAGTATTATTCTTGGTAGCCTCTTCTGAGTATATCTTATTGAAGTGACTCCATGGTAGGACCCTAGGTAGTCTCGGGACAGGAGTTGGCACTGATAACAAGATGAAATACTATCAAGGTGTTGAGACTGAGCCACATGCTATCAGTTTGACCGCTAAGGAGGTGAAGAGGGTGGCAGTTTTAGTTCAATCATGGGGTCAGTGATTCAGTCAATTCCACTGATATAATGAATCCCCAAAAGAGAGTCTGGAAAGCTTGGGTAGCAACCTGGTTGGTGAACAATAGATGTATCAGGATGGTGATCTGTCCTGAATCCAAGGGAAAAATGGACACCGAGGCTCTGGGTTTGGACCTCCTCCCTACATGTCTCTTATCCCTACGTGTCTCTTAACTTGGCTGCTCTTGATTTGTATCCGTTAAATAAAACTGTAATTTTTTTTAATTTAATACTTTATTCTATTTTACAGTACTGTATTGTTTTTGCCATACATTGACATGAATCAGCCACAGGTGTACATGATCTCCCAATGCTAAAGCCCCCTCCCACCTCCCTTCCCACCCCATCTCCCTGGATCATCCCATACACCAGCCCCAAGCATCCTGTATCCTGTATTGAACATAGACTGGCGCTTCATTTCTTATATGATAGTATACATGTTTCAGTGCCATTCTCCCAGATCATCCCACCCTCTCCCTCTCCCTCAGAAGCCAAAAGTCCGTTCTATACCTCTGTGTCTCTTATATTGTCTCACTTACAGGGTCATCATTACTATCTTTCTAAATTCCATATATATGTGTCAGTATACTGTATTGGTGTTTTTCTTTCTGGCTTACTTCACTCTGTATAATCGGCTCCAGTTTCATCCATCTCATTAGAACTGCGTCAAACTTATTCTTTTTAAGGGCTGAGTAATAC
>SJYW01014047.1:157412-173111 GCA_006410735.1 Raphicerus campestris
AAACCATTTGGAGGCAAGGTTATCCCAAAATACATCTTATGGGTGAGGGGCCTGGTGCCATTCTAAGTTCTGAGACATTCCTTTCTTTCATTAACAGACTGCTGATGACTATATAACATCCAGCTAAAGACTAGCAGGGGGGTACTCTTTCTGCCCCCTTCTGATGCCTATGTCAGAAGCTTTCTATATCTCCTTTATACTTTAATAAAACTTTATTACACAAAATCTCTGAGCTATCAAGCCTCATCTCTGGCCCCGGATTGAATTCTTCTCCTCCAGGGGCCAAGAATCCCAGCGTCGTAATTCAACAACAGCCTTTCAATGTCCTGTCCAAGATAAGTGATGCTTTTTATGAGGCAAAAGTTTGCTGCTGTTGGGTAGATGATCATGGAGGACACGGAGTTCCAGGCCACCAGCAGACACACACAGACCCCAGGGAAATTGACAACACTGATCAGCTTCCATCAGCTTCCATTCACCCTTGTCACTGCAAATTCATTAAGGAATTTCACTCCCCGCCCCCGCCTGGAACATTTGTGAAAGTTGTACATTTTTTTTCTATATCTATTTCCATACATGCTGATATCTGATCATTAAAATGGCTCCCGCCCCCCCCTCCCCCCCCGCCTGTGGATTATGCATGAAAATTCTTCCAGAAAGAACAGGCAGATATAAACAAAGGCATCAATCATTATGCTTCTTGTAGAGTTGTTGGAAAGGCTACTTCTTTGAGAATTCCGAGAAGACACTTTGTATAGAATTTTCTGTCTGGTAAATCCTGGCTCAGAGGTTAATATCTGGTGGGAGATGTAACAGCCTTGACATTGATACATTGACATATACATAACTCAAGCCCACCTTCCATCAGGGGCAGAAGAGGTTGAAGTAAGTTAAGGAAACTGCATCTATGGGTCTATTGGCAGCTGGAAGGTAAGCTTGATTCTAAATAATGGTGTAAATGATACAGGATTCCAAAAATGTAAGTTTTGGCTGTGTGCCATGACAATTGAAGAGACATTTTCTTTTTTTTAAAAAAATATTGCTATTACGTCTTGGTTGCACTGGGCCTTCATTGCTGCTGGAGGGCTTTCTCCAGTTGTGGTGAGCAGGGGCACTCCTCTCCTGTAGTGCATGGGCTTCCCCTTGTGGTGGCTGCTCTTGTTGCAAAGCACAGGCTCTAGGTGCCTGAGCTTCGGTAGTTGCAACAAGCAGGCTCAATAGTTGCAGCTCACGGGCTCTAGAGCGTGGGCTCAGCAGTTTTGATTATTGGGTCACTCCTCTGCACCTTGTTGGATCTTCCCAGATCAGGGATAGAACCCATGTCCCCTGCATTGGCAGGTGGATTCTTAACTGCTGGATCCCGAGGGAAGTCCTAGAAGAGACATATCTAGCCAAGGATGAGAGCTGATCCAAGAATATTCATCATTTTCTTTCCTGAATTTTATTTATTTTTGGCTGCTCTGCATCATCACTGCTTTGCACAGGCTTTCTCTAGTTGTGATGAGTAGGGGCTTCTCTTTGTTGCGGTGGCTTCTCTTGTTGTGGAGCTCAGGCTTTAGGCACACAGGCTTCAGTAGTTGTGGCACGTGGGCTTAGTTGCCCCACAGTGTGTGAGATCTTCTCAGACCATGGATCAAAATCCTGTCCCCTGCATTAGCAGGCAGATTCTTAACCATTGGATCACAAGGCAAGTCCTAATACTCATCTTCTTATCTTCAGTTAATATCTACAAATGTGCTTCAGTACCCATCAGAGTATTGAAGAAGTTTCCTATGAACCAGAATCCATAAAGGAAGTTAGATTTGATTTATTTCAATTGATGAATCCCTACCTTGTCACTGATTCTGTGAGGCCACGGGCTTACTGAAGTCTAGCATAAGACTGGTAAGAGCTGGCATATTTAATNACCCATCAGAGTACTGAAGAAGTTTCCTATGAACCGGAATCCATAAAGGAAGTTAGATTTGATTTATTTCAATTGATGAATCCCTACCTTGTCACTGATTCTGTGAGGCCATGGGCTTACTGAAGTCTAGCATAAGACTGGTAAGAGCTGGCATATTTAATCTAGAAATTAATATTAATATAAATTATTATTGATAAATGAGATTTCTGCAACTTAGTAATGATGTGGGAAACCATTCTTCCCCCTACTGTGGACAATTAACCACGGAGAGAATAATTATAGAACTCATAAAAGTAAAAATCAAATTAAATAGTTGGATATGCTTAGGGAATTAGAAAATGTCCTACTCATTAGTTTTCATAATTAAGAACAAGAAACATAAAACTGCTCAATAATATGATAAATAATTTAATCTTTTATTTTCATTCTCCATTATGGTAAATTAGGAGAAAATGAGATGAAAGGGGACAAAAACTGAGAAAATACGCTGGGTTTACAGAAGAGCTGGGAAGCTAGAGGCCTTGGGTTTGACAAGTCTGCACTTCATCCATTACAAGAGTTATTTCCATTGTACAACAATTAAACTCAGTGCTTTCTTGGGCCTCATTTAGATGTACCTGTGACCTGGGGTCAGAAGAGAGAGAAGAAAGAGAAAAAGAGATACAGAGACAGAGAGGGAGATGCTTCAGTAAATTTTTTAAAAGATTTTTTTTAATGTAGACCATTTTTAAAGTCTCTATTGAATTTGTTACATACTTGCTTCTGTTTTATGTTTTGACTTTTTGGCTGTAAGGCATATAGAATCTTAGCTCCCTGACCAGGGATCAGTGCCTTCAACTGCATTGGAAGGCAAAGTCCCAACCACTTGACTGCCAGGAAAAGTCCCTTAGTAACTCTTTCAATGACTGATAGAAGTGGAAAACATTCTTCTCAGGTTTCCATGGAACAGTTTACCAATACAGTAAGTCCCATACACACAAACAAGTTCTGTTCCAAGATCGCATTCTTAGGTAAGTCCAATTTGTTTATAAGTTCAACAAAGTTAGCCTAGGTACTCAAATAACACAATCGGCTATATAGTACTGTGATGTAATCAATTTATAGTACATTTCACACACATAATATAACAAAAAAGCACAACAAATTAAAAAAATTTTAGATCTTGCAGTACAGGACCTTGATAAGTACAGTAGCACAGTACATCAGCTGGCTTGCAGGGGCTGGCATTGAGTGAATGGTCAAGAAGAGTTATGGGAGGAAGGAGAGGAGGTGAGAGATGATAGAGCTGAAGGATTTTCAGCAACAGGAGATGGAGGGCAAGCTGCAGTTTCACTCACACCTGAAATGGATGGCACAGGTTCTGGTTCTTTGCTGGAAGCAGATGCATTTCTGCATCTTTGAACATTCGCAACTTGAAGGATGGTATGTAGGGAACTTACTGTATAGATCATATTCTGGGACCTAATGAAAGGTTTAAGTAATTTTAAAGGTTTAAAATAATATGATTTATATTCTCTGACCAAAAAGGAACTAAATTAGAAATTGTCAGGGGAGTTTGTAATTTCCTCAGTTCTGTCTTGCTGCAGCAAAAATTTGAAGCAACGAATGGACCAGTATTACAGCTCAGTTTTATTTGGCAAGCAAAGGAAAATACATCCTCAAGGCATGAGGGCAGGCCAACCCAAAGAAACAAAGAGAAGAGAAGGCAACAGCTCAATTTTGGCTCCTCTTTTTATATGCTTTTTCTCCTCCCCTGAGCCTGCCCTATGTAAACTGGGCTAGCCAGGAGGGCTGCGTGTTTTACCTGAGGTCCTCACTCTGGTCCTTGTACCTTCCCTTGTTCTATTTTTGCAGGCTTTCCCCTTCTTTGTCTTTTAGCCACTGCCATTTTGGACTCCTTTTTCCTGTTCTAACTACCTAACAAAACCAATACCAGATCTATAAAAAATTCCCAGATATTTGGAAATTAAATAACACAAATTTTAAAGAAGAACTCAAATCAGTTATTAGGGCTTTGAACTGGATGACAATGAAAAAGAACATATCAAAACATATTTGATCAGGTTTGGTAAACTGGGAGAAGGTAAGAAAGGCTTCTGGGTGTTGGTCACAGATAGATAGCAGCTTTGAATAATTTTAAACACAATTTAGTTTCCAAATGGATAGGGAGATGATGAAGAAAGATGTTTAGGAGTGTTGACTCTCAAAAGGGCTTATTCATGATCCCCAAATAAGATAAAACATTACCTGTAGTCATTCTTTGCCCTCAAGGAGAAAAACGATACAGGTGGGAATGAACTGCTTTCTTAATCTGCATTTTTGTAGAAGTTCCCTTTCTGGCCATGTCTCACCTGAAAAAGTGGAGCTCTTTGTCCAAATTAAATGTGATCACCAAAGCTGCATTAATCCATTAGCATCTCCTGTGGGATGCTATAACAGAATATCATACACTGGTTGCCTTGTAAATAACAGCAACTTATTTCTCATATTTCTGGGTGCCAGAAGTCTTAGATAAGAATGCTCACAGACTTCTTGTCTGCTGACAACCTGCTTCCTAGTTCATAGAAGGCTGCCTTCCCTGTGTTCTCACATGTTGAAAGAGGTGAAGGAGCTCTCTGGGGTCTCTTTTATAAGGGCACTAATCCCATTTCTGAAGACTCCACTTGAAATGGAGCAGGAGCCTAAGGTCCTTGCCCCCTTGTGTCTTCAGTCTGATTTTTGTCTGTGGAAAAACTTTAGCTAAAGAATAAGTTAAACCACAGAGGTGAGCAAATGCAAAAGCAAAGAGAAACAGGACAAAACAATAGTAGTTTAATCACTAAGCATAGTCAAGGACATTAAGTTCCTTCTCAAGGGTTATAGATAATATCCTGAGCCATATCCTGTGAACTGTGTTATAGATTCTGAAACCCCCACCAAGTGGAAGAAGTTAACTACAAGATGACCAGACTGTGGTGAGGATATAAGCTGCCACAATTCTAAGAAAGAAATNTGAGCCATATCCTGTGAACTGTGTTATAGATTCTGAAACCCCCACCAAGTGGAAGAAGTTAACTACAAGATGACCAGACTGTGGTGAGGATATAAGCTGCCACAATTCTAAGAAAGAAATGGGAATGAACCCACCCCAGAACTGTACTTAAAATAATCAAGGTGACAATGATCCAGCCACAGTGTGACCAGTTTTAAGATGACTGTCAGAGCTGACTGTGCTGTTTCTGCATGTAGCCCCCTCCCTCCATCTACAAAAGCTTTTGCCTACTTATTGTCAGGGGGTGGGGAGGCAAAGTCAGCCTTTGGACATCCATCCCCTCCTCTGCCCATGGCTGGCCTCCAAAATAAAGCAAACTTTCCTTTCCACCAGCCTGGCTTATTCAACAGCTTTTGAGTGGCAGGTAGCTGGACCCCACTTTCAGTTACACAGTTTTAAGACCTAATAACCTTCCAAAGGCTCTACCTCCCAAAACCATCACCTTGAGGAACAGGGCTTCAACTTACGAATTTGGACAGTTTACTGTTGTTTAGCTGCTAGGCTGTGTTTGACTCTTTAGCAATCCCACAGACTGTAGCCAGCCAGGCTCCTCTGACCGTGGGATTTCCCAGGCAAGAATACTAGAGTGCATTTTCACTTTCTTCTCCAGGGGATCCTCCCAGACCAGGGATCAAACCTGCATCTCCTGCACTGGCAGGTGGATTCTTTACTCTTGAGCCACCAGGGAAGCATATTCCGTCTATAACAGTAGCCAGAGAGATCTGAGGGAGTGAAATTATAAAATTATTTTTAAAAAAGTTTGATTTTGAAATGTGCACAAATAGAAGTCTTTCATGATTTCTTGAGCAAATCAAGAAACCCNTTGTTGCTTAACCTGAGACCAAACTATGGTGGAGGTAATGAAGAAAATGGCAATGCTTTCTAAAGGCAGCACTCAGTGCCCCTAACCCTGCAGCAGGCCACCACCAACCCATAGCTCCACCAGAGACTCCTGGACACTCACAGGCAAATCTGGCTCAGACTCTTATGGGGTCATTGCTCCTTCCTTCTGGATCCTGGTGCACACAAGGTTTTGTTTGTGTCATCCAAGAGAGTCTTTTCCCCAGTCCTGTGTAATTTCTATAATCAAATCCCACTGGCCTCCAAAGTCAAATTCTCTGGGAGTTCTCAGTCCCTTTGCCAGAACCCCAGGTTGGACCCACAACAGTGTGGGTCCTAGAACTTTCTTAACAGCGTGAGAATGTCTTTGGTATAATTGTTCTGCAGTTTGTGGGTCGTCTGCTCAGCAGCTCTACGGTGAGATTAATGGCAACCTCCAAGAGGGCTTTTGCCACGGGCTGTGTGACCAGGTAGCTGCACCCAGAGCCCCTGCCCCTGCAGCAGGCCACTGCTGACTTGTACTGCCTCAGGAGACTCAAACACAGGTTTGGCTCCATCTCTGTAAGGTCTCTGGGTCCTGGTGCGCACAATGTTTTGTTTGCACCCTCCATGCATCACTGGCGGGTATGGGATTTGATACTAAATGGGATTTTGCCCCTCCTACCATCTTACTGGGGCTTCTCTTTTACCCTTGGACCTGGGGTATCTTTTTTTGGTGGAATACAACATTCTCCTGTTGATGGTTATTCAGAAGCAAGTTGTAATCTTGGAGTTCTCGCAGGAGAAGATGGGCTCATGTTCTTCTACTCCACAATCTTGCCAATACAATGGGTCCCAGGATTTGCACAACTTTAGCCCCAGTGGAGGTGAACACTCTCTCCCCTGACCCCCCAGGGACAGCTGTCTGTGCTGCCACCAAAGGCTGTGTTAGCTTTCTCAGTGTGTATTAGAACACCTGTCCACTGTGTGCCTCCCCGCATGGACACAGTTCCAGTTCTGCAAGTGTCCTGGTCAAGAGGGCCTCAGCAGACCAGGTTAGGGTTAGGGTTGGGTTGGGTTTAGGGTTAGGGCAGGTGTTAAAGTTTGGGTTAGAGTTAGGGTTGGAGTTGCGGTTAGGGTTAGGGCTACCCAGGTGGCTCTAGTTTTAAAGAACCCACCTGCCAATGTAGGAGGCCCAAGAGACCTGGGTTTGATTTCTGGGTCTGGACGATCCCTTGCAGGAAGGTATGGCGACCCACTCCAGTATTCTTGTCTGGAGAATCCCATGGACAGAGGATCCTGGTGGGCTATAGTCCATGGCGTTACAAAGATTCGGTCATGACTGAGGACTTAGTGGCACACACATAGATTTAGGGATACAGTCCAACTTTGTCCAAATGAACTTTCCCCACTTCTCCGCCATCATTCCACCTTCACCCATTCTGATATCCAACAAGGAAGAGTCACCTCATTGGTCGTTAGTAAGCGACTTTGAGATGTCCACATGGTGCCTATCTCAAAATCCACCTGGAGTTCTGCTACTTACCTCTTCTTGGTATCTTTGTCTAAGCTCCCAATAAAGCCTTCTATTACAAGAAGTCATGGAAATTTTCTGTTTCCTAGTCTACCTCTCCCAACAGATTGGGAACTCTTAAATCACAGATGATATTGTATTCATGGCTGTGTCAGTAGGTCCCAACACAAAGACAACTGCAAGGCAGAGTCCTAGGAACTGCTTGTGAATTTGATGCCCAAGGGTCTTATCACTGAGGAAATAATAAGAACATGATGAGGAAGGGCCTGAAATTGATGTGCTGTAACTGTACACAAACAGTTGTACAGGTTGTGTACTGCTCAACTAGTAAAGCTCTGTTCACATACATGATCATATAAACAATGTTCCCTAGTGTTGATTAAGCTATAATGTGAATAGTCTCCCAGGAAAGCCATCCATGGATCAGATGAACTTATCTGTCTCTCATAATATCTTTCCCTTCTCAAGCAGAATCTCCACTAGGGTAATTAAAGGTCTGTCAGAAGACAGTTGGCTCAAAGATTAGAAAGTGAATCATCAGACTGAATCATCAATCCCATGGGTGTGAGCTCATATCCTGGATTCTAGTCAACAAAATCAACTTCAAAACTATATTTTAAAAACATAGTTTCATATCAAGACATCAAATTAATTGCACAAAAACCCAATGTTCATGCTGGATCTCAAAAGAGTTGATGATACAGGGATGAAGAATCATTCCACATGAGGAATGAGAAAATTATTCTTGATTTGGAATATGAATGCAGCAAAATCTTCAAAGAAATCTCTTTACTAGGAATGATGAGGTGTAAAGACAGGCAAAGTAGTGAAATTATTTTCTGCTGCACTGCAAGAAAATGTAGCTGTTAAAAAGAACATTTCTATAGCCTACTTGGTATTTTCCACAGTTGATTTAAAGTTATAAACCGAATTGTTTATTTCAAAGGAAGTTGCTACACAGAAGACTTTTCAAAAGTTATCTCTGAAGATAGNGGATACAGTCCAACTTTGTCCAAATGAACTTTCCCCACTTCTCCGCCATCATTCCACCTTCACCCATTCTGATATCCAACAAGGAAGAGTCACCTCATTGGTCGTTAGTAAGCGACTTTGAGATGTCCACATGGTGCCTATCTCAAAATCCACCTGGAGTTCTGCTACTTACCTCTTCTTGGTATCTTTGTCTAAGCTCCCAATAAAGCCTTCTATTACAAGAAGTCGTGGAAATTTTCTGTTTCCTAGTCTACCTCTCCCAACAGATTGGGAACTCTTAAATCACAGATGATATTGTATTCATGGCTGTGTCAGTAGGTCCCAACACAAAGACAACTGCAAGGCAGAGTCCTAGGAACTGCTTGTGAATTTGATGCCCAAGGGTCTTATCACTGAGGAAATAATAAGAACATGATGAGGAAGGGCCTGAAATTGATGTGCTGTAACTGTACACAAACAGTTGTACAGGTTGTGTACTGCTCAACTAGTAAAGCTCTGTTCACATACATGATCATATAAACAATGTTCCCTAGTGTTGATTAAGCTATAATGTGAATAGTCTCCCAGGAAAGCCATCCATGGATCAGATGAACTTATCTGTCTCTCATAATATCTTTCCCTTCTCAAGCAGAATCTCCACTAGGGTAATTAAAGGTCTGTCAGAAGACAGTTGGCTCAAAGATTAGAAAGTGAATCATCAGACTGAATCATCAATCCCATGGGTGTGAGCTCATATCCTGGATTCTAGTCAACAAAATCAACTTCAAAACTATATTTTAAAAACATAGTTTCATATCAAGACATCAAATTAATTGCACAAAAACCCAATGTTCATGCTGGATCTCAAAAGAGTTGATGATACAGGGATGAAGAATCATTCCACATGAGGAATGAGAAAATTATTCTTGATTTGGAATATGAATGCAGCAAAATCTTCAAAGAAATCTCTTTACTAGGAATGATGAGGTGTAAAGACAGGCAAAGTAGTGAAATTATTTTCTGCTGCACTGCAAGAAAATGTAGCTGTTAAAAAGAACATTTCTATAGCCTACTTGGTATTTTCCACAGTTGATTTAAAGTTATAAACCGAATTGTTTATTTCAAAGGAAGTTGCTACACAGAAGACTTTTCAAAAGTTATCTCTGAAGATAGTAGTTTCTGGTAGTGTCAATGAAAGCTTTCTTTTTAAAAATATTTATTTATATTTGTAGTAGCACTGGATTTTTGTTACTGTGCCTGGGCTTTCTCTAGTTGCAGCCAGTGGGGGCTACTCTCTAGTTGCAATGCATGGCTTCTCATTGTGGTGGCTTCTCTTGTTGCAGAGCATGGGCTCAGTAGCTGTGGCACAAGGCACACCAAGGATGGAACCCGTGTCCCCTGCATCGGCAGGTGGATTTTTAACCACTGGACCACAGGGAAGCCCCTGAAATCTTTCTTGGGCAACAGTGCTGCCATGTGGCAGAGCTCTGGGTGGCACAGCTGGGATAATCAAGAAGGAGACTAGACCTGAATGAATGAACAAACTGAGAAAAGTTCTTGGAACTATACAGCTTCAGCAATGACCAAAACAGAAGGCAACACCAAAAGATCCTCAGTGAGGAGGAAATGACTTCTACTGGAAGGATGCTAAGTTATACTCATGAGCTAGATTAACAAAGGAGATACAGCAAAGTAAAATCACTGCCATTTGAAGGCTAGAAAGAAAATGTTAAACTTCCTATTAGTGAATGGGGGAAGATGGGGGGAAAAACTGAACACATAACTCCAAAGAAGGCAAGAAGGGAGGAGGGAAATAAGCATTAAAAAAGAGTGTGTGAGAGAGAGAGAGGTGAAGAGTTCCTTTCTCTCAAATGGTCTTCACTCCTCTCTACTTGGTCTTCCTGAGTCATCCATCCAGGCCCATCTTAACTCACCCATCTGGGAAGACCGTCTGACACTTTGTGGCAAAGCCATTTGGCTCCTTCTCATCCTGATCCTAAACATGCCTGCATGACAACATCTACCATGTTTTTATTACAGTCATTGGACATCTTCTTGTTTTGAACACTGGGAATCCACGACCTCTTCTACAGATTGTGGGAGTAAGTTTAGAGAAAACAGCCCTCCTGCCCATTCATGCTTCAATATGGCACTACTCAAGCTTTAGGCGAAACCATGGGAAACCAGTGATTGCCCAGGATCTTCTTGAGGGTTCCTAGTGGCCACTATAAGTGGGTCAGAGATCAAGACATGATGTAGAAACCCCACAGAAGAAAGCGTGATAATGAGTCCTCTGGTGAATGAACCTGAAAGCGCTTACAATTTACTGCAGTAAACACAAGCATGTATGTCTCAGGAGACAGCAGTTGTAAGATATTTGATAAGGGGCTTCTTTTTTAATTTTAAAGANCCCAGGATCTTCTTGAGGGTTCCTAGTGGCCACCATAAGTGGGTCAAAGATCAAGACATGATGTAGAAATCCCACAGAAGACAGCGTGATAATGAGTCCTCTGGTGAATGAACCTGAAAGCATTTACAATTTACTGCAGTAAACACAAGCATGTATATCTCAGGAGACAGCAGTTGTAAGATATTTGATAAGGGGCTTCTTTTTTTAATTTTAAAGATTTTTTTAATGTAGACTATTTTTAAAGTCTTTATTGAACTTCTTACAATATTGCTTCTGTTTTATGGTTTGGTTTTTTGGCCACAAGGCACGTGGGATCTTATCTCCCTGACCAGGGATTGAACTTGCACCCCTTGCATTGGAAGGCAAAGTCTTAACCACTGGACCACCAGGGAAGTCCTGATAAGTGAATTCTTGACTCTTCCATCTAGAATTGGAAGTGATGAGGTCTATTCAAGCTGAGGTTTTTGTAGCTTTTACGAAGTCCTAGTGAGGTTCATCAAGCTTCTTGTTACCCCAAACACATCCCCCTAAAGCTCTGACCTGATTAGTTACAGATCTGCAAAAGTTGACCTTGATCATTCACTCGGTCAGAATCTAACACTGAGGTCAGTTTCTGTTTCTTACTATCCTGCTTGCCCCATCTTTCTAAATGGCCCACATATTATAAACACTAATTAGCTGGCATCACCTCTTCCCAGGTGATTTGCAAATAATTCTTCCCAGGCTATGGTCAGGCACCACCACCTCAAGACCTAAGAAGGGCTGATCCCAGGAAGATCTGATCCATACTACAGAGTGAAACCCAGAGCTACTGGATGCTACTGGATGCTACTGGAAAGAAAGAAAGATGACTTCTTTTCCACTGGAAATAAGTCTGGAGACAGGTCATTTTAGATCTGTAGACATCCCAGCTTACCATATATTGGAGGAATCTGAAGGATAATACAGCCAACACAGCAGAAGTAAGAGCTGGGAAGTGGAACAAGAGAAGCCATGTCTCATTAGCTCCTGGATACAGCTGTGCCTGCAATCCAGACTGCCAACAGATGTCCTAGTACTTGAGCTNGGATAATACAGCCAACACAGCAGAAGTAAGAGCTAGGAAGTGGAACAAGAGAAACCATGTCTCATTAGCTCCTGGATACAGCTGTACCTGCAATCCAGACTGCCAACAGATGTCCTAGTACTTGAGCTGAAAAATGCTCCTTTTTGAAAGTCTTTATTGAATGTGTTACAGTATTGTTTCTGTTTTTTGTTTTGGTGTAAGATTTGGTGAAAAGATTTGATGTAAAACCTTAGCCCCCTGACCACATATCAAACCCATACCCCTTGCATTGGAAGGCAGAGTTTTAACCACTGGACCACCAAGGAAGTCTCCAAAATGCTCTTTTTAAAAGCCAGATCCTTATTTGTGTGTCACTGGAAAAGAAACAGCTGTTTGATCCCATAAGTCAAGACCATATATTTATCTTGGTCTCTCTCATTTTTAAAACATGAGAAAAGAGTGACACAAAATGTCAAATGAAAGAGGGGAAGGATGAAGAAAAAGGGGAAAAAGGAAAGAAGGGGTAGCAAGAGTGATATTCGGATTTTAATTGAATAGTCAAACTAACAAATAGAGAGGCTGTAAGCTGGCAGCTGATAATCCCNTACAAAAATATTCTTGGTTCAATAAATTTCACCCTATTCAATTTTCAATTTTCTCCTCTGGAAGTTGTCTATAATAATGATCTCAGTCAACCTAGATGAATGGCTATAACAAACAATACTCAAGATAATGGCTTAACACCATAGAGGTTTATTTCTCATTCATATTGGAGTCTAATACGGTCAATGATCGCCCCCTGAGGTCATCTGAGGACCCAGTATTCTTCTGCCCTGGTCAGTTCTCACCTGAGTCCTCTTGGCTGGACCACAGATGGTGCATATGAGCCATGACTTTTATTAGGTGTGAATACTTGTTAAAATTCCCAGCACAAAGGAAGATGCTTCATAGTTCTCACCTATTATGACAATTATTTAAATTATCATAATACTCTATCATTGTGTTTGTAGAAAGACTGCACCCATGCTTTTACCAATCTAAATAGAACGGTGCAGTGAAAAGTCATGTTCTCNCTCACCTATTATGACAATTATTTAAATTATCATAATACTCTATCATTGTGTTTGTAGAAAGACTGCACCCATGCTTTTACCAATCTAAATAGAACGGTGCAGTGAAAAGTCATGTTCTCAAGATAAGATTCAAGAATGGGGGCTGAGCTTCCCTGGTGGCTCAGTGGTAAAGAATCCACCTGCCAAAACAGGATACACGGGTTTGGTCCCTGCCTCGGGAGGATCCAACATGCTGCGGAGCAACTAAGCTCGTGTGCCACAACCACTGAGCCTGTGCTCTAGACCCTGGGAGTCACACATGCTGAGACCACACGCTGGGACTGCTGAACCCCAAGGGCCCTAGAGCCCATATTCTACAAGAGAAGTCACCACAGTGAGAATCTGTCCCCCACAACCAGAGAGTAGACCCCACCCTCTGCAACTAGAGAAAAGCCTACACATCAGAGAAGACCCAGTACAGCCAAATATAATAAATAAACTATAACAACTTTAAAAAAAAGAGTGGGGAGTTTCTCTCTTCTCTTTAATATGTATCCACTTTTGCACCATTTCTGTGATGGCTTTCAAGTTTTCTGGAATTTATCCCAGTAATAATTAAATGTTGCTCATGCCACATTCAGTGTTCACCTAACTGTATCTTTTTTGTGCTGAAATAATAAACAATCTTCAGAGAATTAGCCTTGTGATGCAACGTAGGAGGAAAAGGAGGCTTGCTAGCCTGGGAACAACAATTAGGATTTTGCCCAGAAGTGCCCACAATGCAGGTTCTCTGAGGAGGGGTGTTGGGGAAACAGAAAGGAAGAAAATTCACAATGAAATGGACAGAGAGAGCAACATAATAGGTCTCTCTTGTTATTTGTTTCTATAATAGATTCCTTGGCTGAAAGAGAAATTAATCATGAAGAAGGACAAGTGATCAAAAAAAAAGCCAGTGGCACTGGGCCCACAGTGGACAGTCTGCTGAGACCAAGGACAATGTTTATGGCAAGGGTGATTCATGAGGCTAACTGATCATACCATCCATCTTACAAATCAGCCCCTCTTGAAAGATTACTAAAAATACAATATAGCCTCAGGAATATAGTAAAACTTATTCTTGTTTGCCTGGCAATTTCCTTTTTTTTTTTTTTTTTTTTTTTAGTGAAATTCCTGTGACCTGGGAATCCTGCCACCATGGGAAAGCCAGGATACTGAGTCACCCTACTCAGGAAGAGGTTATGCATTTATCCCAGAGAGTAGTAAAGCCTGTGGTGATTTGCAAATGGGGTGGAATTTGCACAGAGGCTATACATCTGTGCGGCTGTTGCTTCGCCTGGACTGGGAGCAGTTTGGAGGCAGAGACGGAGCCTTATTCATCTCTGTGCTGGGGATACAGGGCTGGGCATGGAGTAAACACTCATTCACAGTTTGTTTCACTTATGAACTGCACTTCGTTGAGTGAATTCAAATAGAAATTAATTAAGTTAAATTGGAAAGACCTCAAGGCTAAGGTCATGAAATCTGACCTGTCCCAGGTCTGATTCTGTGCACCTGAATGGGCTTCCTGGGTGGTGTTTGTGGTAAAGAACCCTCCTGCCAATGCAGGAGACATAAGAGATGCAGGTTCAACCCCTGGGTCAGGAAGATTCCCCTGGAGGGGGACATAGCAACCCACTCCAGTATTCTTGCCTGGAGAATCCCATGGACAGAGGAGCCTGGCCGGCTACAGTCCGTAGGGTTGCAGAGCTGGACACTGCTGAAGCAACTTCGCATGCATGCATGCAATGCACTTAACTAGCCCTGTTGCTTTTAGTCCCTGACTCTGAGAGAAGTGACCCTTGTTGTCCCCTCATGTCCAGGGCCAGCCCAAGAACCTAGGTGGCTCTCAGAACCAGGCAGGTGACATTACACAATGAATGAGACCTTCAGATAAGGCAACATGTGACATCACAAAAACCTTTCCTGGGCAGAAGAAAAGGTTAGGACTCTAAAAACATTTTTTGTAATTTTTTGAGTGTTGTCATTCATTCGCTAAATCATGCCCAACTCTGCGAACCCATGGACTGCAGCACATCAGGCTTCCCTGTCCTTCACTATCTCCCAGAGTTTGCTCAAAGTCATGTCCAGTGAGGCAGTGATACCATTTAACCACTTCATCCTCTGCCACCTCCTTCTCCTTTTGCCTTCAATCTTTCCCAGCATCAGAGTCTTTTCCAGTGACTCGGCTCTTTGCGTCAGGTGGCCAAAGTTTTGGTGCTTCAGGGTCAGTCTTTTCAATGATGGTGATTCATTCATTACCCCCAAATAACTTCCTTTCATTTAAAAATGTTCAAAATCAGGACTTTCCTATGGTCCAGTGGTTAAGACTCGATGCTACCACTGCAAGGGGTGTGGGTTCCATCCCTGATCGGGGAACCAAGACACCCCCCCATCCACAGGCCACACAGTGTGGCCGAAAGAAAAAAAAAAAGATTGTTTCCCAGACAACCCCAGATTCTCTGTTTAGTGCTAGTTAATACTTTCATTAATAACTAGGGAAACATAACTAACAATTTCGTTCCTTCAGACAGAACCCTTCCCATGATGGAACTCTCAGGCTGGATATCTGTCTCCTCATCCCTTCCTGGGCTGTCATCCCACAACTAGAAAATAAAGATGCAGCAGCTGAGAGTGCTGCCCCATAGAAGGGCAGTGCTAAGGTGAATCGTGAGAAATTTGCTGAGCGGAGGACCCCATTTATCACTGGGTCAGAGCCACGAAGCTGCAGTTTTCACGTCCTGTGGCTGGTACTCTGGTCCACCCTGAAGTTGCTCCATACAGAGCTGGGGTGATTAGGATGTGCCAATGTATGTCCATCAACAATACAAAGGTACCAAAAAAGAAAGAAAGAAGCTTCATAGAGTTGATGAGTGTGTGTGTGTGTGTGTGTG
>SJYW01014047.1:181611-200110 GCA_006410735.1 Raphicerus campestris
GAGATTTTGCCCCTTAAAACCTAAATTTTAAGCTTTACTTGGACAAAAGAAATCAGGTCTATGGATTGGTCTATGCAATGCTGGGCTGCTTTCCCACAAGGCCAAAAAGTGCCTACCTACCTGCCTGAGGCCTGTGCACCCCAATCTGTCACAGACCCCCGTTCCCTATCACCCCGAGCCTGGGTACCCACTGCCATTCATCAATGCCAGCCTGCTCTGCTCAGGTGCATTCCTGACCGAGCCTTTTTAAGCATCTGAAGTGCAACCCAAAGATTCTGAAACTCTGGCTAGCAGATCTCTGTGAAGTTTTACTCGGTCCCAGAACACAGAACTCCAGTTAAGAAGAGCTCAAGGACTCACGGATGTTTATATCCTCTCCAAAACACCCACAAGACAGGTACATGATGAAAAAAAAAGAACATCTTTTCCAAAAGGATGAAAGTCAAAATTTCTAGCTCATCACAATCAAAGACGTAACTCTACAAAAATCAAAGTACAATATTCACTGGCAATTCCTCTGTTCTAGCAACATCATATGAACCACTCAGGAGTCCCAGTATTTTCCTTTATTTCTATTCCAATTTTATTTTTAGGAAGTGGCTGGTTTGAAGTTATCTAATAGCATTAAGGTGCTTTGACTGTATGTGTGTGACTATTGAGCAAGTTACAGAAACTTTTGTTTGCTATCTGCCACCAGTAGTCTCCAAAGTAATTAAGAATTTGTTATACACGGCTATGGATAGTGATGAGCTAAACCAGCTTCAAAGGTGAGAAACACTCTTCCCTCAAAACATAGTTTTCATTTCCCTACATCACGTAATGCACTAGTCATAGTTTGAGGGAATCACCTCTCAAAACCCACCCACAGCAAAAGTCCCTGAAAACAGGCAAAACTTGTAGAATGAGTCACCTCATAGTGAATTTTCTATATTACAGAAAATGCTCAGTTTATCTGGGACTTAAACATCACATTGGGAAAATAAAAACAACTTTGCTGCTGCTGCTGCTAAGTCGCTTCACTCATGTCCGACTCTGTGCAACCCCATAGACAGCAGTCCACCAGGCTCCGCCATCCCTGGGATTCTCCAGGCAAGAACACTGGAGTGGGTTGCCATTTCCTTCTCCAATGCATGAAAGTGAAAAGCAAAAGGGAAGTCACTCAGTCGTGTCCGACATTTAGCGACCCCATGGACTACAGCCTACCAGGCTCCTCCATCCATGTGATTTTCCAGGCAAGAGTACTGAAGTGGGGTGCCATTGTCTTCTCTGATATATATACATATATGTATATATAAAAATGTACATATATATAATATATATAGGTGTGTGTGTGTGTGTATATATCCCTGGAAAAGGAAATGGCAACCCACTCCAGTATTCTTGCCTGGAAAATTCCATGAACAGAGGAGCCTGGCAGGCTAAAGTCCACAGGGTTGCAAAGGGTTGGACATGAATGAGCACACACAAACACACATATGTAAGGGTATATACATATATATGTATGTATAGCTGAATCACTTTGCTATACAGCCAAAATTACCACAATATTGTAAATCAACCATACTTCAAAAAAAAATTAATTTATAGAAAAAGTCCATCTGAGAATTAATACAACCTAGAAGATATCAGAACTAAAGGTGGAGAGAAACCAAATCCTAACGAGCTTCTGATGCAGTCTTGCTTGAACTCATTACATCCACTTCTAGTTACGTGAGCCAATATACTGGGTTGGCCAGAAAGTTCATTTGAGTTTTTCTGTAAGATGTTATGGAAATACCAAAATGAACCTTTTGGCCAATCCAATACTTGCTCTGTTGACTCAAGCAAGTGAGATCTGGGTTTTTGTTCCTGACCAACAAACATAACTAGGGAGGGAATTCCAATTATACCTACCAGACCTCAAGAGTTATCACCACTGTCCAATCCCATCCAAATGGAAAATGAGATCTTTCGCTCAAAGAGTGTAGTTCAGTCATGTCCCTCTAGAGTACTGAGTCCAAGAAACATATTTCCTATCATCATTCTCAAGATTCAGACTTGAGGAAGACTGAGTCCCTTTAGGGGACAGCCTTTAGGCAGCTGCTAAAAATCAACCCAGGAAATTCGGCTCATTTGTCAAAGCCAGTATTTTCTCCAGAGGTGAAGTGGGACTCTGTTTAGTAACCAAACAGTTTGTGTAAGCAGCAGGGAACTTTTGATTTCCCTCTGACAGCACATCCATCAGAAGAGTCTGCCTTCAGCAGTGACAGGCCAAGCCTGAACACATGATGCTTCCCTGGGGATAGGAAGTCTTTAGCATGGGAATGCCCTTAGTCTTTTTGCATCGTTTAGTTGCTATGCTCGCTTCCCAGGTGGCATAGTTGTAAAGAATCTGCCTGCCAATGCAGGAGACACAGGAGATGCAGGTTCCTTGGATCCCTGGGTCCCTGGGTCCCTGGGTCAGGAAGGTACCCTGGAAGAACAAACAGCCACCCACTCCAGTATTCTTACCTGGAAAATCCCATGGACAGAGGAGCCTGGTGGGCTACAGTTGATGGGGTTGCAAAGCGTCAGACACAAGTGAGCGACTGAGCGCGCACAGCTGAGTCTTACTGGAAGGAGAGACAATGAATTATCTCAAGAATGAGATGGAGAGCATCATCCTTAAGATGGTACACCCACCCACCAACACACATGGCTGCATTTTTATTTCTCTCCAAGAGTACAGAGTTCATCCCCTATCAACCGATGCATGACTGCCTACTGGGGGCTTGGGAACTACAGTTCATTGACAAACAATACAGCTATTAATCACAGAAAAACAAGAGCCCTCCAGCAGAAGCTAATGAGAAAGGCGCTCAAAAATTACAATCTAATATAAAATAGATAACCAACAAGCTCCTACTACATAGGCACAAGGAACTCTATTCAATATTTTGTAGTAACCTACAGGGGAAAAAAATCTGAAAAAGAAAAAATATATATGTGTATAACTGAATCACTTTACTATAATCTGAAGCTAATATAACATTGCAAATCAGCTATATTTCAATATAAATAAGTAAATAAATAGAATAAAAATTATATGTAATTAAGCTCTAAAATTATTTTAAAGCATGATCAGCTATTTAAAATATAATCAAGCTCTAAAATAGTATTTCTACCATAGGATATCACTTACATATGGGATCCAAAATACGACACAAATGAACATATCTTCAACACAGAAACAGACTCACCAATCTAGAGAAGAGCCGAGGGGGAAGGAGGTGGGNTTAAAATATAATCAAGCTCTAAAATAGTATTTCTACCATATGATATCACTTACATATGGGATCCAAAATACGACACAAATGAACATATCTTCAACACAGAAACAGGCTCACCAATCTAGAGAAGAGCCGAGGGGGAAGGAGGTGGGGAAGGGAAAGGCTAGGAGTTTGGGGTTAGCAGACACAACTATTATATGTAGGATGGATAAGCAGCGAGGTCCTACTGTATAACACAGGGAACTATATGCAGTATCATATCATATATATCCATATGCTGTGATAAGCATAGAATATGGAAAAGGCTATATGTCTGAGTCACTTTGCTGTACAGTAAAAAATAACATGACACTGTATCACTATTGGTGGCTCAGACGGTAAAAAATCTGCCTGCAATGCAGGAGACCCAGGTTCAATCCCTGGGTTGAGAAGATCCCCTGGAGTAGGACATGGCAACCCACTCCAGTGTTCTTGCCTGAAGAATTCCACAGAAAGAGGTGCCTGGTGGGCTACAGTTCAGGGGGTCGCAGAGTCAGACAAGACTGAGCGACTAATGTTTTCTGCTTTTCTTCTACATACTTCAATAAAATTTTTAAAAAGATTTTGAACTGTATCATATTTTACAATCCCCCACTGGGATTGTATCACGCACCATTTTAACCATATAATGATAATTGAAATATCTTTGTGTAGATTTCCATCTGACAACACATTCATCAGAAGATATAAAGGAGAGAAGACTGAAATAAAGAGAGGAAAATTAAATTTATCTTCAATTTCTCCCAAATCTTATCTATGACTCTACTCAACACCACCTATAAAAGTAGATCTCACCACATATTGCCACAGGAAATTTGCCCGTGGTTTAAATAGAGTAAATTGAAAACAAAAGCAAGCAAAAAACAAAGAAACAACTCTCTCTTGAACTTCTCCAAGCTCAGGTGTTCTTTAAAGGATTTTGCAGGGTTACTTTGAGTCCGGGTAGTTTTGCCTTACATACTCATGTTAGAACGAATCTCTGCAGATCTTTCACAATCCTATTATCACCCCCATTGTACAGATAAGAAAACTGAGCTCAAGGAGATGCAGTCATTTACCCTAGGTCAAATAGAAAATAAGATGGAGCCAGGACTGAGCCAACGTCATTTGTCTGAAAACTTGACCAAGGAATTCACTCCCCCTGCATTCTGTTTTCTTTTGAGCCAGAAAGAGTTCCTTTTGACATTCACTGTTGGAACCTAAAAAGCACAAATCTCCTCCGTATTCCAGAGGATAGTCCTCGAAAGACTTCAAAAGAGCTGTCACGTCCTCCTCTTCACCTCTCCCGGGGCCTTTTCTTCTCATCGCTGGGCTCAACACTCACGCTTCCTTCAATCATTTCTCCTGCGGTTTGATCTCAAGGACTCTCAGCCCCTCAGACACTCTTTGACAGAACACAATCCAATTTCCAGCCTTCCTCTTATGCCTAGAAAGACATGGAATTCCCCATCAGAGTGACAAGTGACATCTATCATCTGTGACTTACAGAGACCAGAGGACAAAGAAATAGGTCCCTTTCCTCTGAAACTCACTATCAGAAAACCAACAGCAGAAGCCTGGTGAGAAATCACAGATGTCCCTCCGCCTCCAGCAGGGAGACAAAAGGGCGGTGGGAGACTCTGGTGGTCTGGGTGCAGGGGCTTACACACAGGGGTGGCCTCTGGTCACTTCCAAGTCAAGGGTTGCAAGGAGTAGTATGGGCCCAGGGCTACCTGATCTTGTGAATTTCATAAGAAGCTGGAAATTCAGATGTCTATGTGATTTGGAGAAGGAAATGGCAACCCACTCCAGCATTCTTGCCTGGACAATCCCATGGACGGAGCGGGTAGGCTACAGTCCATGTGGTCGCAAAGAGCTGGACATGACTGAGCGACTTCACTCACTCACCTCACTCACTCACTCACTCACCTCACTCACTCACTCACTCATGTGATTTGCCAGAGTCCCTGCTGGCTGAGTGAAAAAGAACCCACCTGCCACTGCAGGAGGTGAGGGTTCAATCCCTGGGTCAGGAAGATTCCCCAGGAGAAGGAAATGGCAACCCACTGCAGCGTTCTTGCCTGGGAAATCCCATGGACAGAGAAGCCTGGTGGGCTACAGTCCACGGGGTCAAGAAAGAGTCAGACAGGATGTAGAGACTAAACAATAACGACAAAAAATATGATTTGCCAGTTGTTACAGGATGGCAGCAAATTCAACACACACACACATTTCTCTGAAGCAGAAGCAGCCTGCAGTCTGCCCACCTGTGACCTCTGTTCTGGAGTCATGCACCCATTAATGTCAACAAAAATCATATCAATCTGTGGCAACCTCTTCAAAAAGGTAACAGGTGGTTCCACAGGGAATTAGAGCCATGACCTAATAATTTTTAATAGAGTATAATCTGTAAAAATGCTGAATCACTATGTTGTACACCTGTAACTAATATATTGTAAACCAACTATACTTCCATTAAAAATACAGTTGGTTCATCAGATCTCACTGTGAACAAAAGTGCCAAGGTTTCTTGCAAACACACATACACACACATCGTTAATACGCATTTTCTAATTTGTTTTTAACATGGAAATAGTTGTCAGCTTACAATGTGACATTGATCCCTTCCAATCTTGCTAAGGTTCCAGCCCTTCAAAATCCTTTATGTTCTCAGATTCAGTTCCCCTCAAAGTCCCAAGTCAAAGAAGCCAATTTGGACATCACCACAATTTACACCTTTCTAAATTCATTTTTTTCTCCCTTACCTAAGTCAGCATCCCAACACTCAGAATTTCCATCACATGACGATCTTTGGTGAAACCTGCACAACCCTCCCTGGGGAGTCACACAGAGTCTCCTGGACCATGAAGAAGTGACACAGTGACCTCCACAGACCAAGGGTGTCTCTCCCCAGGGTGTTAAGGCGCATCCACATCTTTGGGGTGCCCCTGGTGATGCTGAGGCCAGAGGACAGCTCTGAAGATGACACTGTAACCTCAGTGTTGTGACAACAAGCATGACGAATGTTGACACGAGAGCTGGGACAAGTGCATCACGGCCACTTAAGGAACACCCCCCCCCCCACTGACCCAGGCCCCGGAATCTGCAGCAGGGCCCGGGCTGCCCTAGAAACGTCTCACAGCAGCTCTGGGCTTGGTGACGTGCACCCTCTGGTTTGCCAAGATCAGGCCACAATTTGCTCGAAGAAAGCCCCGTCTTCATGTGGCCACGAAAGTGACCGTTGAACCCCAAACTACTGTCTCCCAGAGCAATTCCTTTATCAGGCTGGGTGGAGGATATTTTTAGTATATTTCTGGGAAGAGGAGAAAGCCAAGTAAAAAGCAACAATGGGATCCATGAACTTGGCCGCGCCTCTGTAGGGTAGGGCTCTCTGGGACAGGAGGGTGGGGGTCCTGCTGTGGGGCACTCCCCACCAGGCGCTTGGGAAGGAAGCAAGGCTGAAGGGACTACAGAGTTGAGCCATTTATTTAAGCCCATGGCCCATAATCACACAGATACTGTCTCTCTAAATAATGTGATCATAGTAACGATGTGGAAAGATAAATAACATGCATTGTCTAAGATAACCATGAGAAATGAGTCACCAGCATGTATTTTGTTTCTGAGCAGACAATCAACTGTGACTTGGCTGGGATCTTTCCAGACTCTGAATAGCGAAGGCTTTAGATCTGTTTAATCAAAACTTTCCAGAGTCCAGGGCCTGCCAGGAGCCCCAGGGCAAGGCTGTGTGTACTTTGAAGCCAGTCCACTTTCTGTCTCAAGGGGAAAATTAGCCTTCCAAACCCAGGAAACAGGGCTATGCCAAATTGGGGCTTCCTAAGGATTATTTTTTTTCTAATTTTAATTAGACCTCACATCAATTCTTCCTTATCAAAATCATCTCCTACTAAGACACAGCCTCCTGCAGTTTACCGTGAGAAGGAATCAATGCCTTCCAGATCTTGTCCACCTCAGGGAACCCTACAGGATCTTCTGTCCATCACAGAGTTCATGGGAGGGGAACAAAGTTTCATTTAACCTCTAAACAGGAGCCAACAGAACAGAAAAAAGGCAGACCTCAGCCTGATCATGTTTTTCTAAAATGAATGAAGACACAGGATCTGGGGGCTCTCTTAGCAGCTGAAAGGAAAAGAGATTGCTCTAAAGATGTAAGTCCTTTCTCTTGAGGTTCTCAACTACAAAAGGAAATTGCCAACCAGTGAGCCAAGAAAAAATTGGCAGGAACTCTAAATTCGGTGATTCAAACAGACCCCTGTGAAGAATATGGGGAAAAAAAAAATCACGGGCTGGTTCCTGGTTGAATTTGGAGTTGTAAATCCAAGTCATTAAGATGGAGAACGCAGAAGAAATGTGCCATAACCAGATTCCCTAAACTGTGAGCTGTGTCCTGCTGGTACCCCAGTGAAGTTAGGGGGCACATGGATAGACTTTTTAAGAAGTTAATAGTTGTTCATTTCGTGTATATGAAAAAAAATTAGTACATCAGGCTATTGGACTTTATTGTCTTCTAATGAGCCATTAAAGATATTTAAGGTTGAAAAAGTGAGGCATTTAAAGAAAATATGTTGAGTAAATTACATTATTTGGCACAGGAAGTCAGCAAAAATTGAGAAGATGGCAGATAGACTGCTAAAATTCATGAAACATTGTCCTATGAGTAAAAGAAGGGGAAGAAGGTCCCCCTCCTCCATCCCAGGGGAAGGAAAGAGCACATGCAGCTGCCTCTGATCCCAAGTGAGTCCCTGCCATTGCTCACTCCCTCCTCAGCATCTCCAGTGCTCTCTCCTCAGCATCCCCATCACTCCCTCCTCTGCCCCGGGGAGCCTGGGGAGCCTGGGATGCTCAGAGCAGCTGCGCGACAGAACAGGAAGGAAAGGAGCAAACGCCTGGGCATCTGGAAGTAAAGCTCGTTGTACCTTGATGACATCTTCATCCGCAGACCTGCATTCCACAGCCTGTGACATGTCCACCACCAAACCATCCTCCTGAACAGCCACCATCTTGATGGGAACCGAAACAGCCTTTCCAGTGAGAATGGCCGTGTTCAGAACTTCCGAGTCCTGCTTGCAGAAGGGAAGAGAGTGCATGTCAGCCACCAGCACACCAACGAGCCTCGGAAGCTTGACCATCAAGCCACTTCAAGCTCACTGGTCAGCTGGAGGTCATGTCCTCTCCATGACCTCTTCCAACACAGCTCATTCAGTTACCTGTATATTTCCCGTGTACATCGGAAAGCTATTCATTTTTACCACCCAGCATCCATCTGCCTGCTAAGTCATGCCCAGTCCGTATCTCTCTTCCCCCTTCTGTTAAAAATGATCTTATATTTCTCCTTTGGGTACCACTCATTCCTGGCAGAAGCACAGATCTTCTTTGGCTTATGAGGGGGGTTGTTGAGGAAAACAATCAATCAACAAGCAGTAAGAAGAAAGGAAAAGAGTTTTATTTGAGCCAAACTGAGGACTATAGCCTGGAAGACTGCTTCCTAGATGATTATGAGAAGCAAGAGTTTTTGGGACAGTCATATTTTCTCAGAGCAAAGAACATTAAAAGTCAGGGGTACATTTTTGAAATTTCAAAATAAAAGAACAATCCAGCACATATACAGCAGGCCTGCATGGCCTTGACACCTGGGAAGGGTGTATGGTTATCAAAGGAGGGCCAGCATTGACATTCAGGAAGAGAGGCATTTAATCTTTATTTTTAACATGGATATTCTTTGCTTCTGGCCAGTGTGTCCTTTTCTTTAATAATTAAAGCAGATGCACAATGTCTGTTTGATATGCTACAACCAGGCTGTTTCAGTTAGCATCAAACCCAAGTGAACTCATGCATAAGCCAGAATGACTTTCTCGTGTCTCAATATGTGAAAATTTCTTTTATCAGGCTCATGTCCCAATAAGCCCACCACAAATTGAAAATATCATTAAAAGAAAATGAATTTAATACACCTAACCTGCTAAACATCAGAGCTTAACCTATCCAGCCTTACATACGATCAGAACACTTACATGAGCCTACAACAGTGCAAAATTATCTAACAAAAAGCCTATTTTACAATAGACTGTTGAATAGCTTATGTAATGTATTGAATACTGTAATGTAAGTGAAAACCAGAATGGCTGTAAATGGATCAGTGTTAACCTTCACGATCACGGTACTGGGGCTCGATGCCTAGCATCACATAAAAGAAGTACCATATATTGATAGCCTGTGAAAAGGCCAAAATTCAACGTTCAAGGGTTTCTACTGAGTGCATATCATTTGTTTACTCCTGTAAGTCAAGAAATCATAAGACAGAGAACATCTGCTCATGTACCTTGGTCGTAGTGATGCTTTGGGCCCCAGTGAACATGTGACTCAACCTGGCCAGTTCACTGTAGTATATGTATAGGATGGATAAATAACAAGGTCCTACGTAGAGGACAGGGAACTAATTCAGTATTCTGTGACAAATCATAACAGAAAAGAATATGGAAAGTCATATATATACATATATGCATCACTTTGCTGTACAGCAGAAATTAACACAGCATTGTAAATCAACTATATTTTATCCACGCTACATATACTAGTTTGTATCTACTAATCCCAAATTTCCAATCCTTCCCTCACCCACCTCTCCTCCCCTTTGGCAACCAACAGTCTGTTCTCTGTGTGTAAATGATTTTCTCAACACTTCTGTTGACTTTTCAGAGACCACTGAAACTCAGAAGGATCTTTGGGCTAGAAATACGATTATGTTAGTTTCAAACAGATACCTTCAAGAAGGGAAGAGCACAGTGACTCCTTCCGTGTATAGAAACTGAAGCCTTCATGGGTTCATTGAAGTACCCCCCAGTCAACACAAAGGCAATGGGGAAAACTAGATTCTGGATTTCAGCGCCATGATGCTGCATGCCGTCACCAGCCATTCAGGAGGGAAGAAATATTAGCTGAGATATAAGTGAGCCTCTGTTGTGGGCCAGGAATTATTCTGTCATCCTATGTAATCACTATTAACAGAGATATAGCAGTGGTTCTGTTTGCATCTTCAGGATATGTGGATAAACTCAAGATATGTGGATGAACTCAGGATATGTGGAGGCCCTAAATAGAAAAGAATGTGAATTGCACTTCAGCTTCTGGGAACTGGAGGGAAAAAATGGTCAGAGGGAAAACCTGTTCAAGGATGTTCATGGAAGCTCAGTTCTAACAGGAAGATGTCAGAAACAGACTCTAAACGTCCATCGGTGAGGGAGCTGCCTGATAAACTCTGTGTGTGTGTGTGTGTGTGTNCTCAAGATATGTGGATGAACTCAGGATATGTGGAGGCCCTAAATAGAAAAGAATGTGAATTGCACTTCAGCTTCTGGGAATTGGAGGGAAAAAATGGTCAGAGGGAAAACCTGTTCAAGGATGTTCATGGAAGCTCAGTTCTAACAGGAAGATGTAGAAACAGACTCTAAACGTCCATCGGTGAGGGAGCTGCCTGATAAACTCTGTGTGTGTGTGTGTGTGTGTGTGTGTGTGTGTGTGTGTGTGTGTATTAGGACACGAGGCAGACAGAAGATGCTGTTGGATCCATATATTGATGAAGAGCAGGTTGAAGTTGGGTTCCTGGGGTCTAAAGACAGGATCTGCTTCTCAGTTCTGTGACCCTAGGGTGGATGTTCACTTCATCTCTGTACCCCAGTCCTCTTACCTGTAAAATATGTATTTCAGAGGATTCTGGGATCCTTTTGGTAACTGAGATGGGCATGTCCACCTCTTCCCCTGAGCGTGTGGTCTGATTGCATTACCTGCCCCCTTTGAATTGTGATGCTTTGCCCACAAACAGGGCAGAACCACACACTCATTTCCAAACAGATGCTCTGAGAGCACAAGACCCCTCTCTGGCTCTTTGTGTGGTTTTAAAGATTCCTTTACTGTTTTTGGCTGCCTTGTGTCTTCTTTGCCGTGTGGGCTTTGTTAGTTGTGGCAAGTGGCGGTTGCTCTGGCTGTGGTCCTCGGGCTCTCATTGCAGTGACTTCTCCTGTTGCAGAGCACAGGTCCTGCATGGGCTTCAGTGGTTGTGGCTGTCAGGCTCAGTGGCTGCAGTGCGTGGGTCAGTTCCTCCTTGACATGTGGGATCTTCCCAGACCAGGGATCAAACTCGTGTCTCCCTGGCACTGACAGGAGGATTCTTAACCACTGGACCACCAGGGACGTCCCTCACTGGCTGTTTCTTGGCCACAGTGATGGTGACTGCTGGATCAGCCTGGGTCCTGGAGTGAGGATAACACTTAACGAGGACCCAGATGGCCTCGGCTAGCCAGGGAGTGTGAGGAAGAAGCAGCCTCTGCTGTTTTATGGATTAAAACTTTGGGATTATAAGTAACATTTGAACACATGACTTCTGACTCTGTCATCTCAGTTTAGAGACACAAAACAAAACAAAAACTTGGGAACAAACTTTTTTTTTTTTTCACAGAAATGTAAAGTGGCAATTCCAAAATCATTTACTGCCTCATAAATCAATACACGTATTGTGATTCATGAGAACCCAGCTTTTCCGCGATGGAGGAAGTAGTCACAGGATGGCCAGCAAGCCAGTCAGAATGGACCTGATGCTGTTGCATTGGGAACAGACAGAGAAAGACAGAACACATTGACTTAGGGCAGGAGATGACAATCGGGGAGAGAGAGCCCAAGAGAACGTAAAAAAAATACACACTTAAAAAGAGAAAGTATAGGTTAACAGTTCACAAAAAAAGACATACGGGCTGAATATAGTCTCGGCGGTCATTTACATAAAGGTGATATTTGAAATGGAAGGGTAAATAGAAAAGATTATCAAGGAAGGGCTTGCCAAGAAAAGATGACAGGGCCTTGGGGAGCACCTTATTTTGGTGTGTTGAAAGAAAAAGCTATGAATGAAATGAAAGGAAGACAGTGTTTAGAAGAGAAAAAATGGTACTGCAGTGTCCCAAAACCAGGGAGCAGAGTTTCAAGAAGGAAAGATGATCAACTATCAGAAAGAAATGTCAAGAAAAACGAGGACTCAAAAAATGTCCTGATTTTGTACTGATCAGCAATTATTTGTGCACTGTAAGAGTGCAATTTCGATAGTGAATTGAAGGCAAAAGCCAGATAGCAAAATAACCAGATAGAATCCATGACCGAGTTATTTGAAATTTGGGCATGAGACAAGGAAAGTAGACAGCAGGTGGTGGCTTGAACCTATAATGAGATCAAGGAAAGATTTTTGTGAGTTTTGAGGAAGGAGAACCAAGAATAGTAGGCATACTAAAAATTTGAGAGTAAGGTTCTAGATGGAGAAAGAAGAGGAAGGAAGGGTTGGGTTTAAGGACACTGAGGGCACAAATAGGCTAGAGGAGAAAAGGAAGGTTTTTCCTTCTGTGTTAGAAAAAGGAAAAAAAAATATGAACACGTCTGAAGTAGATTTGAGGGACATTTAATTTAAAACTTAAAGGTCAACAAATTGGTTCTTCTTGGCACCATGGAAGTCATTGTGATATAACCTATTTGCATTTATTTGACTAAATTTATCTTAGAATTGTGCATATATGACATACTATGATTCTTTGTCTTAGTAGTTGATGTTTAAATGAAACACTGTATTAGCAAGATGTGGGACTTCCTTGGTGGTCCAGTGGTTAAGACTTTGTCTTCCAGTGCAAACGGTGAAGGTTCAATCCCTGGTCAGGGAGCCGAGATCCCACATAGCACATGGCCAAAAAACCAGAAAACAAACAACAGAAGCAATATTTCAACAAATTCAATACAGACTGTAAAAATGGTTCACATAAAAAAAAATCTTTTAAAAAAGATGGTAAGATGTCAAAACTCCCCTTTTCCCTGCATTTTTAAAAGTTTTCTTTTTTAACAGCTTTATGAAGGTGTAATTTTATATGTGTGTCTAAACAAGTTAGATGTTAAAGCATGTCAGAGAGGCAAGCAGAAAGAACAATGAAGCCTAGAGACGTAGGAAGATAGAAATAGACAGTTCCTAGAGACAAAGAAAGGAAAGTCGGAGAGAGAATATATACGAGATGAAATTCCGGCCCGTGTTCTCCACACTTCTGTGTCGTCTGCTTCAGCCTATCCAGCGAGCTGTCGGTTCCTTTGCACAACTCAGCTCCGACAATTAACAATTACATAAGTATTTTCTCAAATCCCTTTCTGGTACCTCACTATCCCCACTTCTGCAAAGTTCTGCTTCATTGCAATGGTTCCTCTGTTGAAATACATTTCCTTGTACATGTGTGCGTGCTAAGTTGCTTCAGTCATGACAGACTCTTTTCGACCCTCTGGACTGTAGGCTGCCAGGCAATTCTGTCCATGGGATTCTCCAGGCAAGAATACTGGAGTGGGTTGACATGTTCTCCTCCAGGGTATCTTCCCGACCCAGGGATCGAACCCACACCTCTTAATTCTCCTGCATTGGCAGGTGGGTTCTTTACCACTAGCGCCATCTGGGAAGCCCTTTCCTTGTACATCTTGGGCTAAATTAAAACTGAACGAAGCTTCCGGTTGCCACAGAACCAGCACGCCAATGACAGCTGCTCAATGAAAACCTAAACCTGATTAGATGGCTCCATGGAGAGAAATACTCCAGAGGAAAAGCAAAGGACTATGGAAACTCAAGTCCATGGTCAGGGTTTATTTGAATATGAATAAACCCTTCTGTGCGTTTCTTACTGTGAGCTGGCTGGTGCCTTGGTGACTTCACTGAGCAGTGAGGACCTTGGCTGGAGGCTTGGGCTGATTCCCAATCTTTCAATCAAGGTTTATCCATGGGTGGATGGAGACATGAGGGGAGGGCAGAGCAGAAATGTGAGGAAGACAAGGACAAGAGAAATACAGGGAGAGGGAAGGAGATGAGGAGAGAGAGGGAAAGAGACAGTGAAAACAGAGAAAAAAAGGAATCAGTTTAAAGCAAGAGAACACGTAAGTTTCAATAAAGTCAGGAAGAGTCAGAGACAGGCAGAGACAGAGAACGATAGTGTGACAAACTGAGACAAAGCATGAGGATGAAGATGATGAGAAGCAAGCAGAAAGTCCTAGAACTGGTGAGACAGTGATGGGAAGACAGCCGAAGAAAAGTTATCAAAAAAGCCCCAAGTGGAAATTCAAGGAATGAAAAATACAGTGTTTGAATTAGAAAATGCACTAGATGGGACTAGCAGCAGATCACCCATTTCAAGAGAAAACAGAAGACATCACAATATATTGAAAACTCTTCAAAATGAAGAACAAAGAGAAAAGAGGCTGAAAGAAAGCAATAAAAATCAGGGACCTGAGAGTGAACATCAGGCTATCTAATATACATATTACTGGGGTCTAAGAAGGAAAAGATTTTATATATATATAATACATATTATACATGTAAGCTTATATACATATATAAGATTATATACATGTTATGGGCTTCCCTGATGGCTCAGTGGTAAACAACTCTCCCTCCAGTACAGGAGACTCAGCTCCAATTCCTGGGTCGGGAATATCCCCCAGAGTAGGAAATGGCAACCCACTCCAATATTCTTGTCTGAAAAACCCCATGGACAGAGGAGCCTGGTGGGCTACAGTTCATAGGGTCACAAAAGAGCCGGACATGATTTAGCAACTAAACAATAAGAAAAACATATATATATATAATTTGATTTGTAATGTCATATTATATATATATATAAAATAAAGTAATTTCAAAGAAATAATTGTCAAAAATTATCCAAATTTAATAAAACCCAAAGCTCCACAGTTCCAAGAAGCTCAAAAATCCCAAAGTAGTCTAAAGATTTTAAACAATCATGTAAGGTACGTGAACACGAAACTGTTAAAAAATCAGTGATACAGAGCAAAGTTCAAGGATGTCACAGAAAGAAGAAATATTAGGCATAAAGAAACAAAGATATAAAGGTCAGCAGACTGCTCAACAAATAATAGAATGGCTCCTTGATATATACCCAGGGGGTTTGAAACACTTCCCTCAAAATATTTCTACATGGGTGTTTACAAACCTTTTATACTTCATATCCAATGTTGAGAAACAATAAATACATGAATTGACTCTCATTGACTAAACTGGGTTCTGCTAAGTGCGGGTGAGTTCAATCCTGATGTCAAGTCATTACAGAGACAAGTCTGAAGGCCTTATTCCCCACTGCCATCCCCCCAAACGAAAGCTCTTCCTAGAATAACTTGTTGAGTTCAGACATTTTTATTAAAAAACGTATCAAGTGAAGAAGGTTGCATGTCACTTGGGGCAAATCTGACAGAGACCTGCACATTTTTTTTTCAAAGTGTTTGAAATTTCTATCACTGAAAAAAGTCTGAAAGAAAAAGAACAAGAAGTAGAACTCAGCAAAAAGTCATCCCATCCTCCATGTCTCTCATATTCACTTGCCCAGAGGAACATTGTGACGTTAAGATCTATTCTAACATTCCATGATTAAAGAAAATATAAGTAACAGGATATATTATAACATGTGTACAATTTTCTGCCTGATAAATTATTCACCACTTTTTTCCTTTGCAGACATAAGTCTATTAAGATTAACGTATAAAGTGAATGCTTTGGGAAATTATTATAAACTAATTCGAAAGTGCAGCCCCAGCACTTATGAATAGGATTTCCAAGAATCAAATACATATGAAACAAACTGCTGGATATAAATTTATTTTGTGCNCCTTATAAAAAGAGGGGAAAACACAGAGAAGAAAGCAGAATCACGTGGAGATGGAGGCAGAGACTGGAGTGATGCTGCCAGACCCTGGAATGCCAGGAGCCACCAGAAACTGGAAAAGGCAAGGAGAGATTCCTGTGGGCAAGACTTTCTCCTGTTGACTTCTCCCTGTGTCTTCACGTGGTCCTCCCTCTGTGTGTATCTGTGTCCTAATTTTCCTTCTCTTTTAAAGATATCAGGGACTTGCCTGGTGGTCCACTAACTAAGGCTTCATGCTTCTCATGCAGGGGATCTGGATTCCATCTTTGGTCAGGGAACCAGATCTCACATGCTGCCACCAAGAGTTTGAAACTAAAGATCCAGCATGCCAAAATGAAGAGCAGAGATCCCATGTGCTGCAATTTAGAGCTGGTGCACCCAAATAAATTAAAAAGATATCAGTCAGATCGGTTCAGGGCCCATTCACATGGCCTCATTTCACTTTAATTACCTCTTTGAAGCCCTATATCTCAAAAAATTCTGAGGTCCTGGAAGTTAGGATTTCAACATGTAAATGTGGGGAGAACAGAAGTCCAACCAGAACAGTTAATTTTGCAAAAGTTCATGTGCTTCAACAGTGCAGGAGACTCAGTGTGCTCCTTAGAACTGGCTCAGTGGTAAGGAATCTGCCTGCCAAACAGGAGAGGCAGGTTCAATCTCCAGATCAGGAAGATCCCTTGGAGGAGGAAATGGCAACCCACTCTAGTATTCTTGTTTGGGAAATCCCATGAACAGAGGAGCCTGGTGGGTTACATACAATCTATGAGGTGGCAGAGAGTCGGACATGAAAGTGACTGAGTATGCATGCCTGCATTCCCTCTATTAACTGGAAAATAACAATTTGCCTTCATGAGTCACTCAGAGTCAAAGGACTCCAAATCCATCACCGCTGTTTTTGTTTTTTTGCAAATGATTAAATATTACTTTCTTTCCGTTTATAGCAGCCTCTAAGTGACAGCTGATCCATCAGCTTATCTGTTGATGTTTAACTACAGCATTTTGCATTCATTATTCCCTACTTAGATCATTCTTTTAAAAGAGGAATAACTTCATTCTGCCTCTTGACAGCAGGGAAATTAAATGGTGAGCCATAAAGACGAGTGTTACTCTGGAAAATAAAACACCAACTGCAGAACTATAAAACCCAGCCAGATGTGCATCACCCCAAAATAAGATACACCAGCCCTTGCTTCAGGAAGATTCTTTCATTTCAGAGAATGAAGAAATCTTCTCACTTCAAGTACAGCATGCTAATTGGCACAACCATTTTGGGGAGAAATCTGACAACATAGAAAGTTAAAGATATGTGTACCCAAGGATGTAGGGGACTCTATGGCTATGTACAGGCACTAAAAGCATGGCATCACCTTTTTAAAAAATCATAACACAATTATTAAATAGATTTTACATGACAACTCAGAACGCACACAAAGGCACACAGGCACACACATACATATCTTTAGATTCATGTGGATAGACAAAACTATGAAATGACAGTGTGGTCTCAGGGCTAGATTAACACTCCTTCTTGCTGTCAAAATCAGTCTATAGCATTCTGGACTCATTTGGACATCACAATATCAATGAAAATAATCAATAAATAATCTATAATAAGAATAGAAGAACTTCCCTGATGGTCCAGTGGCTCAGACTCCAAGCTCCCAATGCAGGAGGCCCAGGTTCGATCCCTGGTTAGGGAACTAGATTCTACAGGCCACGACTGAGTTTGCATGCCACAGCTAAAAGATCTTGCATGCTGCAACAAAGATTGAAGATCCTACAGTCTCAAGTAAAACCCAGCACAGCCAAATAATTTTTTTTAAGGCAAGAAACAAAAAAGAATAGAAAATAATTTTATCTGAGCCAAACCTGAGGACTATAGCCTAGGGACCATCTTCCCAGATGACTCTGAGAAACTGCTCTAGAGAAGCATGGTTTCCAACACAGTTTTATATCTTGTCAGAAGAAAGAACATTAAACAAGTCTGGGATACAGTTCAAGGAAACACACACACAGATCAACATGTACGCAGCAAGTCAGCATGGCTTTAGCACGTGGGAAGGGAGTCTTATCATCAAAGGAAAACCAGCATTGGCATCCCAGGAAGAGAGACATCTTTATTTTTAACATGGGCATTTTTACTTTGAGTCAGTGTGTCCTTTTCTCTAATAATGAAAGCAGATGAAGAGTGTCTGTTTCATAGACCACAAATAGGCTGTTTTCAGTTCAGTTCAGTTCAGTTCAGTTCAGTTCAGTCACTCAGTCATGTCCGACACTGCGACCCAAGGAATTGCAGCATGCCACGCACCCGGTAAAGTAATGTCAAAAATTCTCCAAGCCAGGCTTCAGCAATATGTGAACTGTGAACTTCCAGATGTTCAAGCTGGTTTTAGAAAAGGCAGAGCAACCAGAGATCAAATTGCCAACGTCTGCTGGATCATGGAAAAAGCAAGAGAGTTCCAGAAAAACATCTATTTCTGTTTTATTGACTATGCCAAAGCCTTT